>JAXQQM020080411.1:0-17482 GCA_034641835.2 Pinus albicaulis
AGCATAGATCCATCTAACTCCGGATCTATCATGCGCCGAGAGGGATCAAATCTCTCGAGGTGCAAACCTATTTTTGAGTGCAAAACTTGAGGAAAGGTTTTCACCTCGAGAGATTTGATCCCTCTCGGCGCATGATAGATCCGGAGTTAGATGGATCTATGCTGGTTCCAGTCGGTGGCATCAACGTCACATTTTTCAGATTATTAAATTTTCTGTATATTTTTGAGATGTACATCATACTTTGAAATTTTTAAGATTAGAAATACAAATTCTAAGAAATGTTATTAATATAAATATGTTTGGTGATCTTAAAAATGAACTAATTAATATATTAAATAACAAATACACCTATCATATCATTGAAATATCAAATACACCTATATTAAGCCGACATTTATTTTTCAGATTATTAAATTTTTTGTATATTTTTGAGATGTACATCATACTTTGAAATTTTTAAGACTAGAAATACAAATTCTAACAAATGTTATTAATATAAATATGTTTGGTGATCTTAAAAATGAACTAATTAATATATTAAATAACAAATACAACTATCATATCATTGAAATGTGATATGAAGAATATATTGAAAAATACATGAAAAATACATAATTTATTTAGTATTTAACCTTAACCTGACTTCTTCTTCTTTTCTCTTAGAAACACCGGCACATTTTGCCATCTTTTCATATCGATCATACGGAAATGGTGGTTGAAATCGAAGACCATCCAAAGATTTAACTCGAGATATTGGAGTAAAAGTGAGACCTTGTCGCTCTGTCCTTCCAATATCAATAGTTGCCTTCTCTAGTGTCAATCCCTGGGACTTATGAATTGTTAATCCCCAAGCAAGTCGCAATGGAATTTGTTTATTATTGCCTCTTTCAATAGGTATAATAGGAATAGTATGAGGGACTAATTCATCCCACGCAACTCCGACATATTTATCAAATGTTACTAAAACATATGTAGGAGGATTAGGAGGTGATGTTCCAGGATTATACACAATATCTTCAACTATTCTCCCCGGGCTGGCTACACAAAACTAAGTGCTGGGGTTGTCCTGGGTGAGGAGCGGTGGTGGTGGAAGAAACTCTGGAAACTGCATTGTCCTCCTAAGACTCGGCTTTTTATGTGGTGTGTTCTTGAAATTAAAGTCCCTACCTAGGATGTGCTGCAAAACAGAAGTTTTCAGGGCCCTGGATGGTGCTGTTTGTGAAAATCTGAAGAAGAATCGGTTAATCATCTTTTCCTCAGCTGTCCTTTTATTAAAGGTACTTGGCAAGAGTGTTCCAGGTTATTGGGTATCCAGTTTAGGTGGGAGGGCATTACTGTATCTCATGCTTGGGAATCGTGGTGGATATCTATTGCTGAGCAGAATCTTAAAGCTCTACCGCTCCTCATTATTTGGGGTTGTTGGTTGGCTCGTAATCGTCTTCTTTTTGATGGTTCTGTCAGTACTCCGGAGATCGTTGGTGCCATGTCTGTTGGTTTACACTCTGCCTTTCCTATTCATATCCGTGCTGCCAATCAGAGGGAGGTTCTTCTGTTGGATATTGATAGTAGGAACCCTTGGGGTTTTTTTGATGGTGCGATGCAACAAAATGTCTGTGGTGGTGGAGCTCTGTTGTTTCTCTCGGAATCTCACTGGTATGAGATCTCTGCTGGGCTTAGGGAAGGAACAAATAATTTTGCTGAACTGCTGAGCCTCAAGATTCTTCTTTTGTTTGATGTGGAGAAAGGATGCCGGCATTTAAAGGTTTTTGGGGACTCCTTGAATGTGATTAACTGGGTTAAGGGTATTCAAATTTGTAGAGTTCATCATCTTCAAAATCTGTTTCGCTCTGTTGGGGAGATCCTCCACTCTTTTTTATCCTTCTCATGCCAGCATATCTATCGAGAAAATAATGAAAAGGCTGACCATGCTTCTAAGAGGGGGATTTTGCTGGATGAAGGTATCTGGAGGATTCGGGAACATCTGGATGGTGAAACTTCCGAATACTTCCATCCTTCCTTATTTGATTAAGAGGCTACTGGTTTATGTGTTGGTCTGCATTGCAAACAGTTTTATTACACTTTATGTGCTGTGTCAACAGCTGGGTGAGGGTGGTTGGAATTATCTATTACTTTTGATCAGACAACAAACTGCTATTTGATCTTCAACAGGTCGATGATGGTGGGTGTGTTTTATCACTCGTTTTTTCTTGGGTGTTCTTGTTGGTGGGCTCGTATGCTTTGGGTTGGTTCCAATTTTACATGAATTTTTCTATGGGCTGCACATTTTGATCGAGCTTTCAGCTGTTGTAGGCTTCTGGAGGTTCAGTGATCTACTGGAGGCATTTATCACTGTTTTTAACATCCATTTATTTTTGAAGGTGTGGCTTCAGAGTCTCTTTGGTAGGCCGGACATTTATGCCTACTGGAACATATACATGGGCTGCGTTTTATTCTTTACATTTTATGTTGATGCTCCTTGTGCGTTGGATAGATTGCTACAGGGCTCCTTTCGCGATGTTAGCCTGCTACAGGTCGTATTCAAACAGTTTTGATCTGTGTTTAGCTACAGGTCGTATTGATTCAAACAGTATTGATTCAGGTCATATTGATTCAAACAGTATTGAATCAAACAGTATTGATTCAAACAGTATTGACTCAAACACTTGGGGAGCGCTTACACTTGGGGAGTTGTTTTTTAATTCTCAGCTTTTCTTTTTGATGGTTAAATTTGAGGGCTTGTCAAAATAAAATCGTCATTTAGTGAAGACTGGAGCGTTGTATTACAGTTTATTTGTGCCATAATAGTTGAGTGCTTACAGCTGGCCCTCTTGGTGGACAGAGCTATGTCTATCTGAAGGTGCAAATGTATTATTTGGGCCTTTGAACAGTTTTTGGTCCACAATGGGACTGTATGATTAGTTTTTTTTCTAGGTACAGTTTGTATTTGACAGATTTCTGGGTCTGCATTGACTTGGTGTCACTTTGGCACTGTTTTTTGTAAACAAACTTCGGGGTTTGTCCCTATCGAACACATATCTATGTGTTTTTCATTGTAATTTTGTTCTCACCTGCAGAAATAAAATTACGCTTTTTTCTAGAGGAAAAAAAATATCAATCAATATTATTAATATATATAAATTATTTTTCTGATTTTAATCAAATTTAACATATTGATAAATATTCTTATTAATATATAATATTTATATTTCAACTTAATATAATAAAATTATTATATATAATATTTATTTATTGATATATAAATTAATGTGATGGGTAGTGGATATAGGCCTATGGGTGTATATCAACCACATTAGTAAATATAATGTGGTTGTGCTAGTTTTATTGATAATTCATAATGGATATTTAATTCTATTATACATTAAAATATTTTTTTTAACATTTTTTCTATATATAAATTTATAAAGTTGATATGACTTGTTAAATTTTTTTTGAAAAACAGAAAGTTTAAACATCTTAAAACCTACACAAATCAAATCTCAAACTTGAAAAAAGATTACACATCAATTAATATATTTTACTGCTTCTTAAATATGTGATTAATATAGATCTATGTGGTAATTTTTCATTGTTTAAATTGTATAAGTTGATATTTTATCATTATTAATATTTTATATTAAAAATTGAATTAGTCATACATTTTTTTTATTATTAAAACGCAACTACTCTATTTTACTTTAAATAAAATTTTATTTTCCAACTAAGATTAACACACACATATATATATAAATACACACTTTGTGTAGAGAGTGAAAGTTCATAATGAAATATATTAGTTAATATAGATATTCAAACGATTTCTATATATATATATATAATTGTATTAAATTATAATATCAATAATTAATTGTTGTGTTAATAGATTTTTAATTGTTTAAATTATTTTTTTAGAGCATGACATACTTACAGTTTTTTTTCATACTGGATTGTAGAATAAATCTTTCTGCTCTAAATACTATTGACATAAATATAAAGATTCTGAAACTACAAATTTTGAATAGAACTGGAATTGTGATTTGCTATATTAATATATTTCCCATAAACCATTTGCCTTGGCGAGATTGCAAGGATTTCATGCAAAGATCTAATGAGATACAAAATGTTTTGTATTAAGCAGTCAAAATTTGATGCCCTAGTATATACCATGAACAATAAATATATCAATCATAAAAGATAAAAAGTTTTATATCTCAATCAGTGCTAAAACTTTTGGGCAAAAAAATTTGAAAAATAGTAGCTCATCTTTTTTATATATATGTGTTAAAGTCATAATTATAATATACAAATCAGTGAAATGCATCTTAAATAACGTTGTGCTATTTAGGGTAATTATTCTTCAGTAGATAAAACAAGAAAACTCTACAACTTAAAACTTGTGATTTTACATGTTGATATAAATTTTTCCCTTAAAAATCATTCAACAAACATTCCATTCAATGATTACATATTAAAACCATTCCATTCAATGCATTCCATTCAATGATTACATATAACAAACTTTCAATATTGAATGTAATGATTTTTATTTTTCAAAGCTGCATTATAATTTTTGGCAGTGAAATTTTGAAGTTTAAATGGGAAGATAGCTACTTAGAATGTTATATCTCTGTACATATTATGTTTCAGGTCAAAAGTTGATTGATAAATTGTTTTTGCAAAACTTCGTTCTTAAAGAACACGTTTCTAAAGAAAACATCATGTCGAAATTTCCCATTAACAGGTTCCAACAGCATGATGTCAAAAAGTGCTCATTAACAGGTTACAACAGGAAAAGGAATTGAACAATGAGAGAATGCAAATTGATAAAAAAATTTAAGAAAATATTAATCTAGGTCTCATTGGTTGGGTGGCACATTTTCGTTTCTGTGGTCTTGTGGCAGACCACTGGATTTAAACTACAGATGAGCATGTAGCACTGCCGTGTAACTTCGAATTTCTTATTTGAATTTTGCTGAAGAGGTAAGATACTGAATTTGTTTGAATATTAATAAGGAATTGAGAATTTTCAAAAAAGTCTCAGTGGAAAATTCTTGAACGAACTATGTAAAATTTCGGAAAGATAGATGTGATATCTTTAAACGGACCGTGTGAAAATTTCTGGAATAAGTATGAGAGGTTTCTTTGCATTAAGGAAAACTGGGAATCATTTTATACGAACTATGTTCGATCAGAGCTGACTTGTTTTAATTTTTTTTGGTTTATTTATATAATTATTAAAACTTATTTGTTAAGCCGACATTTATTTTTTATTTTTATTATTTTAATTTAAAATTTGAGCCGATATTAAGGACGTGACAAACCTGACATCGAGGTCATACTGGGCTGTAGATGCGCAATAACGCTTTGACGTCCCGCGCATGGGAATACTTCTTTGGGGGTGGCCGCACAACCCGCTCCTCTTTATTATCATTAATTGCATTACGATGTCTCATATCCCACTGTGTCCCTTAACCTTTTTCTCACCTCAATAAAGAGGTTCTTATTAATTAAATTAAATATGATTAAATAATCATTATTTTAATTTATTAGATAAAATGGATCCTAAAATTATAGATACTACTCATATGTTATATTTCTTAATTTCATATTTATATTATGATTTTACATACTTTCTTATATTACATCTACACTTTTCTCTTATATTTGGCTATAAAAAATTTCTGTGTGAAATTATATGTATATGTATATCTGTGTGTGTGTCTGAAATTATATATAGAGAGAAGAAAACCATGAGAAGAAATCATAGGTTGTGAAAAACGTGAGTCAATATGTTTCATAATGTAAATTAGCTATTTTATTTTAATTAAATATTTTTTTTTATTTTTTTTTATTTTTTTATTTTTATATTTTTATCTTATTTTTATCTAATTATAAACCGTCAAAATTTTATTAATAAGTATAATAATTTTTTTTTATTTCATTACATTTCTCCATGATTGATAATCAAAAGTCGTTGAAAATGATTAGGTAATACTCTCCTTTAATGAACCTATAATAATGAATAATACCTTATTTGTAAATACAATGAAATATTTTATGATGATAGAATTTACATAAATAAGTAAAAGGTTTATTATGGTGAAAAGAAATTTGATCTCTATCAACACTTGGAAGATCCGAGGTTAAGAAAAAAAATTGATAATTAAAAGTCTATGAAAATTATTAGGTAATACTCTCCTTTAATGAACCTATAATAATGAATAATACCTTATTTGTAAATACAATGAAATATTTTATGATGATAAAATTTACATAAATATAAATCAATTATCATTAAGTAAAAGATTTATTATGGTGAAAATAAATTTGATCCCTATCAACACTTGGAATATCTGAAGTTAAGATGGATTTAGGATGGTTTAATTTCCCCATTTAAATAGGCTATAAACCTGGACCTTGAAAACCATATGTAACTTGACCAAGTCAAGTTTACCTTAATTATCTCAATAGACTATTTTACCTGAATTTTGTTTAAATTTGAATTTTATTTATTTATTTAGTTATTTTCAATGTAATGTTATTGAGTCAAAATGTTTAGAGGACATTACATTACAATATCTCTACCATTGCCTTTTTGATGTTACAAAGTTCAACCTCTAAACTTTTAATAAGCATCGTATCACCATTTTCTTATTCCTTTTTATGGTAAGATATCTAGTTTTTATATAAATATAATACAAAAAATGTTATAGACATGATTAACTATGGTTTACATCTTGGGAAAGTATGGAAATAATAATTCTAAAAACCATTACTTTTCTTACTAGTTATCTAGATAGATACCTTACATTCATGTCCTAAAAATAGTAAAACTTGTATAACAACAACATAAAAGGAGGATATTAGTTTCACTTATAATGGTTCCCAAAAGATAAAACTTGTTTAGATAGACCATGACACTATATGTATGCTCTTACTAGCTCTAAGTGCCCCCCAATGCCTCAGAATTTGCATCAATAATAATGGGGTTGGAGGGGTACCTTTTGATCCTTGATTTTGCTTTACTACTGTTAGAGGGTCCTTCTCATTGCCTTAAAGGTTGGGCATGATGATTTTAATATAAAAAGCAACTTTGTAGACTACATCAAAAATTTTATCCATTGAATCCAATTTGTAAAGGATAGCTTATTTTTTTCACCCTCTTTCCTTTACTACTTAGGCCAATAAGGCTTTATTCAATGGATAAATTTAATAAACATGAATATTTGGTTTCCCTAGTTAATGAAAACTTAGTGTCAACAATCTAATTCTTGAATTCTATTTCAATTTGATCATTGGAGGAGCTCCTTCTTTTCTACATTGGAAAATTCTATATGTAGGTGACCTCTTCCTTCATTGTAGAATATAAGCATCAATGGTAATTAGAGGCTACCTTCACGGTAGACTTTTTGGCTTTGGAAATATGCAAAGGAATATTTCAAGGCATGGAATTTTTACCATTTTTCTTAAGTCACCTCATGAGCCCACTCTTGTTGGAACTTGAGCATAATTGATTATCGATGTTTAGCATCTTAGTATGAGGGACTGTAATAAGAGTAACACAAGTGTAATGGTGGTTATCGATATATACCGATCGGTATGGAAAATCAAGGTTTCCAAGTCTTTGTGTAGAAGCAATAAGCGATTGAAGGAGTAGAAGAAACTATATCATGTACACCCAACAATGGCTCTTTTTCATATCTTCCTTGGCCCATATATTACTTATGCATGTTCCATTCCTTACAAATGAAATAAAATTTATGAACACTTTTCATAGACAACTGAGCCAAAATTTCTAATTTCAAATCCCAGTTCAACTTATTCACAACCGTTCAACTATACGTGTTTATAAACTTCGCTGCATCTGTAAAGAATGGAATGAGCTACTTTCTAATGAATTCGTAAGTAATATATGGGTCAATTAACCTATGAAAAAAGAGCCATATATCTTTTGTTCGGTTCTTTTAATGGCTTATTGCTTCTACACAAAGACTTGGAAACCATGGTTCTCCATACCCATGGGTATCTATCCCATTACTGGCTCAACGACAGGACTACTGTTGTAAGACATAAATTATTTTTCATGACATAAAATCCATTGGTGTTGAATTAGATTTACAACTTACTTCTTTTATTAAAGTTCACCACCCTCTCTATTCATACTACATAGAATTTATCCAATATAGTGGGCAGTTAAAATACATTACATTTGTTAAACTAGTAAACAAAATAACTGAGAGAGAAAATGCCTTTGGGATTAAATATCCTCCACAAAATTCTAACATAGAAACTTTTTCCTTAGACAAAAGAATCACAAGTCTCGTGGTGAAACTTCTAGAGGTGATAAAAGTATTAGAGGTCATGGTAGAATAATTTATAAAGGCAGGGGTGGGAGGGGGGGGATAATTAGGGAGATAGAAAAAAAATAAATTTTCAAGATAAAAAACCTATCAAATGTTTCAGATGTGGAAAATTGGTCACACTGTAGATAAATGTAGAATTCCTTAGGTAAAAGTCAGTGAAATGAGAGAAAAATTAAATGAAAATAAAGATCAACCACCACCAGACAAGGGAAAATCATTATATTATGCACATTATATTATTGGCCATTGCAATTTTAATATTATTGGTGTTTTTAGTACAACATTTTCTTATTGGGGAGAAAATTGGATTTTGGATTCAAGTGACATATGTCATATGAAATTTAGGAGAGATTTTTTTGAAACATTCAGTGACCAAGTTGATGGAGTGGTATATTTTGCTGACAAATATTAAGTTACACATTCAGGAATTGGATCCATTCATTTGAAGATACCAAAGCTTGTAGATTATTTTCTACAATATGTCATTTTCATTCAACAATTTCAAATAAATCTAATGTATCTTATAAATATTAAAAAACAAGGGAATTTCATACATATATTTGATAACATCATTGAGATACATGGAGCATATAATAATGCAATTATTATGACCGGTGTTGAAGAAGGTGTGATTTTAAAATAGAATGGTACATCATCTAATATAGGACTAATCGTCAAAGGAATCAACTGGCACATGGTATTTAGCATTGGAACCCGACATCTAAGTGGGTGGCATACAGGGAATGTGCATCTCAATGCGTGCAAGGCGAGTATTTTGTTTTTGTATCACACTAAATTAGCTAGAATTATTTATGAATTTTATGAATCTATTTTGAATGAATTGGGTTGTCTGTAAGGGGCAACATCAAAGCTTTGGCTAAAATTGTCTTCATCATCCAAAATAAGTAAAGAGTTTTCATATATATTGTATACCGAACTCAATTATTTCCTATGTCTAGAATAATGTCTCCAAAATCTTCTAGAATTTCCTGTTCACTTGGATCCGTCTAGTCTCCAATATTGGCTTCCCACTTGCTAATGGATTGGCGAGCCGGAGGGTGGGTGTCATTCTTGATAAAGCTATTTTCAAAAAAAACGAAGTGATGATTATTCCTTTATCCCTGACCCTTGTGGGTCTCGTCTTCCCACGATCCCAACCTTGGCCCCACCATTGATCGATTCTTAAATTTATAATGAGCTAAGACACAGGTTGAGCCATCTCTTTCAACAATCCATTGTTGGAGAGTCACTTGAGGGTTTCCATTAAAAAAAAACATGAAAATTTAATCCTCACAGCAAGAGCATCGTGAGAGTTCTCTGGAGGACAACCAAGAGAAACGTGACCGTAAACCAAGTGAAATTGAATTCCTAGTGAGTCTAAACTACAATATCCATTGCATGGAAAAAAATTAAACCACACCCAAAATAACTTTTGCATTTTAGAGTCGCAAAACTCTACTAAAAAACCAACCCAAATACACTAGAGATGCCATTAAACCCAATTGAGAGATCCATAATATAGTCAAGGACTACAACCCATAGACCCTTCCAGACTTTACCAACCCAAAGATTGCATACATGATGGAAAGAGACTTAAAATTGCAAACTCGCATTCATCCATAATCCATGTAGGGTGCCTATCTAGTGGTTTCATAATTAATTGGAAAAGGAGGGACCTAAAGGAAGAGGAAGGCCATTTAACATAAATCATCCAAAATCATGAAAGGAGAGATAAATTTAAAACCCCACCCCCCTAGAAATCGACAAGATTGAACATAACCCTATTCAAAACAGACAAATGAGGACCAACCGTCAACAACCATATGCAACACATGCATTTCACAGAAAACATTTTTGACATAGGGTAAACGACCTGGAAATATTGACAGAGACAAAGATGAAGAAATGAGACCACACCCACGAATTCCTAGACCTGGGTGTTTTTCTTGCCTCACGTGACTACCTTGGAGATTCTCCCTTGCCACATGTTACCTACAGAGGATGCCTTATTTTTGTTTCTCAATGATCTGACACTTACAGAAGTTATGGTGGCCACTTTCTCATTAACCTCCAAATGCCTCCTTTCTTGGCTATAATAACATTGACATCCCGTGCATGGGAATACTTCTGTGGGGGTAGCCATGACACCCCCTTATCTTTATTATCATTAACTGCATTATGGCGACTCAAATACCATTGTGTCCCTTACCCTTTCTGTAGATCGGGGGTTTCTTATTAATTAAATTTAAATATGATTATAGAATCCTTTTTTTCAAAAAGGAAAAATTTATAACTTTTCATTATAAGATAAGTTACATGTTACATTTGCTGGTAGTGTATCACTACTAAACATTCTATGAAATATCACATTATACTGCTACACTGGCTTCCAATAGACTAAAACAATCCCAAAATAGCTAATCAAAATGTGGCAATATTCACAAAGTAAGTTCGGTGCATAAGTTACTATGATTATAGAATCCTTATTTTAATTTATAAGATAAAATGGATCTTAAATTATAGATAGTATTCATATGTTATATTTTTTAATATTATATGTATATTATGATTTTACACACTTTCTTAACTTACATCTACACATTTCTCTTATATTTGGCTATAAATCACCTCTCAGTGCAATTATTATATATATATATATATATATATATATATATATATATATATATATA
Organism: Pinus albicaulis; assembly: GCA_034641835.2. Classification (NCBI taxonomy): domain Eukaryota; kingdom Viridiplantae; phylum Streptophyta; class Pinopsida; order Pinales; family Pinaceae; genus Pinus; species Pinus albicaulis. The sequence goes on from JAXQQM020080411.1 coordinate 11,051, forward strand.
TATATATGGACAACAATAGAGAAGAATACCATGGGAAAAAATCATATGCTAGGAAAAAAAAGTGTCAAAATTTTTATAATGTAAATTGGCTATTTTATTTTATTTTATTTTTATATTTTTATATTTTTATTTTATTTTTATCTAATTATAGATAGTCAAAACTTTATTAATAAATATAATCATTAATTTTTTAAATTTAATTTTAATTAATTTTTTGTTTTTTTTTTATATATGTAATTTGAGTAAGTAAAAATGTTAAACAGTATCTCTCCCATACTAGTATGGAGAGTGCGTAAGCAATAAAAATAAATAAAAGTAAAAAATTGATAATCTAAAGTCTACGAAAATGATTTGGTAATAATCTGCTTTAAGGAACCTATAATGATGAATAATACATTATTTGTAAACACATTGAAATGTTTTATGATCATAAAATTTACATAAATATAAATAAATTATCATTAAATAAAAGGTTTATATTATAGTGAAAAGTGATTTGATCCCTCTCAACACTTGGAAGATTAGAATTTAAGATGGATTTAGGATGTTTTAATTTCTCGATTTAAATAGGCTATATACCACATGAATACCACGGGTTGTCATAAACCTCGACCTCAAAAACCACGGGTAACTTGACAAGTCAAGTTTATCTTAATTACCTAAATTGACTATTTTACCTCAATTTTATTCTTATTTTTATTTTTATTTTATTTATTTATGTAGTTATTTTCAATGTAATGTTATTGAGTCAAAATGTTTAGAGGAAATTATATTACATTACAACCTCTCTACCATAACCTTTGGGCACAATCATATTTTTTATGTTACAAAGTTCAACCTCTAAACTTTTAACAAACATGGTAAATACCAGGTCATCACCATTTTCTTATTCATTTTTATGGTAAGCTAGTTAATTTTTATATAAATATATTAAAAAAACTATTATAGACATGATTAACTATGGCTTACTTCTTGGGAAACTATGGCAATAGTATTCAAAAAATCATTATTTTTCTTACTATTTATCTAGATAGAGATCTTACATTCATGTCCCAAAAATAGTAAACCTTATATAGCAACGACTTAAAAGGAGGATATTAGTTTCTCTTATAATAGTTTCCAAAAGATATAACTTATTCAGATAGCCCATGACACTACATGCATTCTCCTACTAGCTCTCGGACCCCCCACCCTCCCCCCCCCCCCCCCCATGCCTCAAGATTTGTATCAATGAGAATGAGGTTGGAGAGGCACCTTTTGATCCTTGATTTTGCTTGACTAGTGTTAGAGGGTCCTTCTCATTTTCCTAAGGGTTGGGCATGATGATGTTAATATAAAAAACAACTTTGTAGACTACATCAAAATTATATCCATCGAATCGAATTTGTTAAAGATAGCTTATTTTTGTTACCCTCTTTCCTTTAGTACTTGGGCCATTAAGGATTTATTCAACGGATAAATTTTAATAAACATGAATATTTGGTGTCCCTAGTTCATGAAAAATTAGTGTCAACAATATAATTCTTGAATTATATTTCAATTTGATCATTGGAGAAGCTCCTTCTTTTCTACATAGGAAACTTCTATACGTAGGTGGCCTCTTCCCTCATTGTAGAATATAAAAATAAGGGGTAATTAGAGGCTACTTTCATGGCAAACTTTTGGGCTTTGGAAATATACAAAGGAATATTTCAAGGCATTGAATTTTTACCTTTTTTCTTAGGTCCCTTTGTGAGCCCACTCTTGTTGGACATCGAGCATAATTCATTATCAATGTTTAGCATCTTATAATGAGGGATTGTAATAAGAGTAATGTAAGGGTAATGGTGGTTACCAATATATACCCATGGGTATGGAAAAATAGGGATTCCAAGTCTTTGTGTAGAAGCAACAAGCCATTGAAGGAGTAGAAGAAAAGGTATCACGTACAACCATCCATGGCTCATGTTCACATCTGACTTGGCCCATATATTAGTTACGTGCATTCCATTTCTTACAAACACAACAAAATTTATAAACACTTTCCATAGAAAACCAAGCGAATATTTCTAATTTCAAATCCTAGTTCAACTTTTTCCACTACCCTTGAGCTAAATCTGAGCACGCCCCATGAATTTCCAATATTGATTGTGTCACAACATTTGATTTGACGCTATCCTTTTTTTCCAAAGGCCATTAATGAAAACTATGATATGATTTAGAGGAATCATGTCCTTATTGTGAATCCCAGAGGGATGAACTTGAACCAAACATACATATTGTTCACTAGTACATTGGACATTCAAGACTAGCATTCGTGAAAAATAAAGTGAAAATTAAACCATGTTGACTGGTTTTTAGTCCCTTCCCTAAAGCAACAGGGACTCTAGTAATAGATTTGCGTTGATTTGCGCATGAATATTAAGTCTTTGTTATAAATAAAATGACCAAATCCAAAGTTTCAAACGATTAAAGCTAAAGTTCTGGTTCGACATGTTTCACTTCAATTCTTTGCATCCTATTAAATATTACCAATGTTTTCTATTAGAAAATGAAAATATTTGAGGTCTTATTTGGCCTCTTCTCGAGGCAAGTATGAAAAAAACTTAGTGTTAAAATACATATTCTAAAAAAAAATTATTTAATGAAGTAATGTTATTTGAGTTAGAATTATTTATTTAGTTAATATCAAATTTTTTTTGTGTATCGTGGGAATCTGCACATGGCTCCCGATTGGGTGATTACACGCAACTTCCTAATGAATGTGATGTGGGAATCTTCATGTGGCTCCCAACTGGGTGATTACAAGTAGCTGCCTAACGAAGGTGATGTGTTGATCAGCCAGGTGCCTAATAAATGTGATGCATTGATTGGGAAGATGTGTAACTCACAAATATTTCTGCAAGTGATTTTTCCCTCAGACCATCATTATGCAAGTGATTTTTCCCTCGTACTATCCATATTGGAAGAACAATAATTAAACACTGGGTGCAACGATTTTGCAATTTATTTTTCGATTTTACTCCGAAAAACTAGATTTTGCAGGTGATTTTTTTATTTTACTCCAAAAAATAGGACCAAAGGCACTAGGCCCATCAGCTCTAGAATAAAAATAGCTAAACACTCTTCTTATATTTCTTGGTTTCATGCTCACATGCATGGCTCTATGTAACCATTTTTTCCCGAGCCCTCAAGCAAGAACTTCTCATTGGCTCAGAGGAAATAATCAGAAGCTCGGAGTAAATCACACTTTAGAGGGGAGTTAGCTTTGATTTCTAATGCCATGTGCCTATTTCTGAGATATCCAAACTCTCTAATGCAGCATCTCTTAGTTAGGGCCTTCAGATTTTCTACTGTATTTTCTCAGGCCAAATTCTCGCCTATGTAAGCAAGACCTCTTGGCCTATAGCCCACATTATTCACAGCTAGGAGTTTTAGATTTAGATTTCTCTGTAAAATATTCCTAAGTTGTAAAAGACCTACCTATTCCTGCTAATGCTTCTCAGAATTGGCCTTTCAACCAAGAAATAAATGCATGCATGCAACCGGAGATGCGGCCCAGTGTTGACGATTTATATAATGTTGTTGGGGCTCAGTTCTCTGGTTTTTTTTTCTAATTATTTTGGTTTTGTTTCTCCAACTCCAATAATTGCATATTTTCCAATAATTTATCTAGTTTTGTTTTCTATTCAATATGCATTGATGCTCTAATCGCAAGTAATTCTTTCCATCCCAACACTTTAACTATAATAATGCCACCATTACTAGTGTTACGGCTTTTATCGGAGCTTTTGAAAGTGCATGCTAACCTCTTCCTTGGGATGTGGATTTATCACCCACCTCTGTATTCTTTAAGAGATTACTGGCTATCCGATAAAAGAAATTATATAGAATAGTAGGATTTGCCTGCCCCTTGGTACTTGATTTTAAACCACTTTAGCTGCTTTTTATTGTCTCAAGTCCTGTTGCTTCTGGTCCTTATTCGTGGGTACACCTCTTACCCTAACCCTAGCATGATTTGCGAGAAGTATGGATTCTCTGATGTTGAGCCCACCTATGTGTAACGATACCCAGTGAAACACTTTTATTCATTATTTGCCACTAGGTGTTCCCGTTCCTATTTCTTCTCCATTCTAAGTATATTTTTCCTAAGGTACACCCTGCTATTGGCCCTTCTAAGCTTATTTATATCTCCTATTATTGATATACTCATTTATATATAGTTTTGTTTCCTACCGGCATTCATTCCATCCTTCCCAAGGAACTATGCATGCTCAAGTTCTCTGATAGGGTGGGTTTTTTGCCTCGCATACTTTATGTCTATATTTTTCCAGTCCCAAGGTAGCCTCGATAACACTATTTAAAAACACTATGCCAATGAATAGATATGTTTTCCTAAGGGATATAATAGAGGATACCTTGCCTACTAAGTTATATGGGGTAGAGAGAATAACCCGCTTATGGGAGATTTGAATCTCGTATTGATGATTCACTAGGATCTGCTTCCATTATTATTTCATATTATTAAATTTTTTCTTCTCATAGAAGAAAGCTCTGCCTAGGGCCAGGAATAACGATTGGGATGATAGGTACAATCAGAGATATATGCAGCTAGAGATAGCTTCTCTAAGACATGCAACGATGCGTAGGTGACTAATTCTTATATTTAATACAACTTCATTTTTCTACACACTACCTCGACAATAGATTCGTAGTTGCATGTCTATTCTAGACACACTAGATATTGATTTCTTTTTGTTTTTATGATTCGATGGGTTTCGCCGAGTTACAAGGTTCAAACTCATCATATATATGCTCTTTATGCTATGCTGGTGTTGCTTCCAATTTTTATGGATATGCTCTAGATGCCTATGCTTGTTTTGATATGGATATGCTCTAGATACCTATTGGTTTTATCTAGTTCAATTCATTCTTTTTTTTACTAATGCCTGTCATACCTTAACTCTTCCTTTACGAAGTGTTAGCCTGGGAAGTCTTCTTTCTTTATGAAGTGTTAGCCTAGGAAGTATTTGAATGACTGTTCCTTTTATATGAGAGATAATTTCTTTCTTTCCTAGCATACATTCAACCCGGTTGACCCTGGTTCAGGAGGGAACGTGCCCTCTCGATGGTCACTTTTCCGAGGAAAAGTTTCTTTCATTTAAATTTATTTATGATTGTTTTGTCATTCGATCTCTGGAAATATAGATATTTAATATGTTATGGATTTTTTACAAACACTAAAAACTAAGCTTAGTGTGAGTGCTCTATAGAGACATTATTCAGGGCTTCTAACTCAAATAGAGATAAATACGTGATGGACAATGACTCCGACAGAGGACTCGGATTATGAAGTTGCTTTCATTCAATTATATGGCCTCATTTTTTTAAATTATGTTGTGTCAGTTCGTGCTTTAAGTATGTCCAATAATATAATGAAAATATCCAATAATCTATGACCCTTCAAATATATACCATCATATCATAAAATAAATAGTTTATTGTTATTTATTCACTACCTTTTTTCGATGTACAAAAATTCCAAATGAACATATTTATAAATTAAAATTATTCTAAAATATAAATTAAAACCAAACTAAATTAAAATTATCATCATTAAAATTTCATCGATAAGACAAGGAAGTGGGGCAAGTATTCTTACTAAACCTTTAGGAGCAAGGTTGTGGATTCAAATCCCATAATGTGTGATGCCAAATGCAACTCAACCAAGTTCTATTGTGTCCCATAGGCTATCTCTTTAACGCTAATATTGGGGTTTTACTCTGTGTTTATCTTACTAGGTGATTTTACCAGTTATCATGTTGCTACTGTACTTGGAATTGGAACTAACTTCATCTCAATATTCATGGCCATCTCAACTAATTAACTTACTTCAAGTATGGTAGGGAGTTGCTGCTCTGTAGCTCAGCTTATTTAATTATCGAGATTTGATTATTATTATATAAATTTAGAATTAGTTTATATTATCTTCATAAATATTTCATGGATTTTTGTAGTGTCTTTTCTTATGGTTATGAATAAATTCAATAGAAATTAAAGTGCACTCAAGTGTCAATTTGTAACCATGCTTGGGATTTAAAAGTTGACTACACGTATGGAATTTTTGAGCTAGTTTATATTATCTTTGTAGACAAGCCTGTCAATAAACTCCACAATGGAAAATTGATTGCATTCAATATGAGAACTTCATTTATATAAATGTAAGGTAGGTTCGAGATAAAAATGTATTGATAAATTTTTAACGGAAAGTAACAACTAAAAACTAAATACTATTTTAAAAACATAATACTATTTTACTTAACATTCCCCCCTTAATCCAAAGGGACATTGTTATGAAACCAACTCAAAAAATAGAAGAAAAGAGAGATCAACGCCTTAGAAATCAGCCACTTCGAGCGGGAAACCACTAATAGATTACATAAATTAACAATT
>JAXQQM020070476.1:0-117065 GCA_034641835.2 Pinus albicaulis
TGATGACAAGATGGTTGGAACCTTACATAGTGGAATTTTTTTTGACAATGGCGCAGTTCAAATCAGGACCATAGATGAGGAAGGAATCCCCTTTCTTGTCAATGGTCACAGGCTTAAAATTTACAAGAAGACCTTATCCAGGGCAAAGTTCATAAATTAAATAAGAAGAGAGGTGTATGTAATGGGAAAATCCATAGTTTCTAGAACCACCTAACAAAAAAAAAGGAAAAAAAAATAGAGAAAAAGAGAATAAAGATCCATGGGTGAAAACCTCTCTAAGGCGCTCAAGAAAATCTTGTGGGTTGAAAAAATCGATGGAGGCAACCCACTTACTTTAAAAAATAAAAAATAAAAAAGACAAATACATCTGCATCTCTATGTTTTGTGTGTTTGTTGTTTTGCAAGTTATTAATGGTTTCTGGAAACATAGGGAATAAATCATCTTCTTCTATTCTATAGTACATCCCATCATTCACTCCATTCATTTCCATAACTCCTTCCATCACCTCCAAACACCACATTCCTACATTTCGAGCACAATGTAGCAAAAGAAAGCAAGCCACAAACTGCTACAAACATTAGGAAGTTCCTTCAAAAACAAATTTGTTCATGGACTGCAAAGAAAAATAAAAAGGAAAGATGCATAACATACTCTAGGAGAATGAGAGAGTATGATAATTCCACCCATGTAATCTCAAGCACCCCATGCAGCATCTACAACATAAAGAAACAACAAGAAAATATTAGCAGCTCACTCAAAGAGCTACTCATTCAGCAAGCTGCTCACTCGGAGAACAGGAAAATAGTGAAGAAGGTAGCATCTAAAAGGCTTCTCTCCTCAATCCAACTCCTGCAAATTCCTTGACAACAATAGGTAAACTGAGGTATAGCTTCTCACACTTCACTATGCATCCATAATACCCATAAAGAATTAAATTTGCAAACTTAGAATTTAAGGGGCAGAAAGGTGGCCAGTTAGCTTGGCCACCATCGTGAAGAATGACTCGGGAGAACTGCAATGTCACGCTACCTAGGCATGCAAAAGGAAAAAATTGAAATCAAGTGGAGTAGAGAAGAATGAGGGGAGGAAACACACATTCCATAATCAATTAACATATTTAAGGAAACAACGGTCTCTAACGGAAACTGGAGTTGAGCCTGAGTTACATAAGCACTCCAAAATTAGCTGCACAATATAATAAAAAGAGATCTTGTCTCATCCAAACCAGTGAACTGAGAATTTTTGAGGGAAGTATACCGAAGGGAGCCCGAAACATAGCATTACCGAGTTTGAGCTACGTATTTGAACAACGTGCAGCAGCAGTTGAGATAGCTTCCAAAGTATACCGCATATCAAACACAGTAGCAGGGGACCAAGGGAAGCTTTTATAGCAACCCAAAAAAGGAATAATTCTACTCCTAGCCTTATAGAAGAAGAATAAGAAGAAGAACTAGAAGAGGAACAAGAAGAAGAAGAGGAAGAGATAGAGGGCCAAGGAGAAACAAGAGAAATGGAAATGGAGATAGAAGTCGTAAAGGTAGCAAGACATGAGCAAGAAGAAGATTCACAGCACCGCCCAACATCTTCTCAAAACCAAGAAGAATTTTCCACCTTAGCTTCTTTGAGCACAAAGAGAAAAAGGCAGACATTTATGTATTTCAGAACTAAAAAGAGTTAGAAAGTAAGTCAGAAAGAGCCAGAAACTCCTCCCAAGAGCCCCATCATCATTGAAGAATCACCAAGGGTGGAGGAAAGAATCAGAGAGACGGTTCTGAAGCATCAGCTACAGATGGCATAGACAGAGAATATAGCACTATAGGAGAAATTGCAGAAGAAAGGGCAACAAGTAGCCACCATGGCAGACTTGTGCATAGAAGCCCTTCAGCACAGATTCCCTGCTAAGTCATATGTTGTGTACCTCAAGGAGAAATGGCTCCTATTTCAAATCAAAGCTCTAGCCTCCCATGGATTCCTACCTTTCCAAGATTGTAGGAAATTCATGTATTTCTACAAGAAAGTTAACATGGTTGATCAGGTAAAGATGGCAGAATTTTATGTGCATAACCTTGTGCTGAAAAATCTGGATACTTGGGACCCTAATTCTACAATGGGGGATATGCAGTTAATGGCTCTAGTATCTTGGATGATGAATGAGGACACTAGAGCAAAAGCGATATGTAGGGTCATGAGAAGAAGAAATAGAGAACCCTTACATAACATACTAGAATTGTTCAGCCCAAGAGGAGTCATCCTTAACCGTCGAGAGATTGAAAAGGACCCTGCACTAGTTGAAAGTTACCTCCAAACTGAAACATAGGTAATAGGCTATGTTGGGGTTCCCATGTTTTGGCCAGGTTGACAAGACCAAAAGACGAGACAACATAGAACCACTTTCAGACCTTAGGATCTAGCCCTCCTAGGTCCAGAGAGGGATCTCTCTACGATTGTCAAAGTGTATGTCTTCGAAGCTCTAAGTTATGATTTTAGGCTAGTTATAGGCTCAGGGTTGTTTGTTTGATTGTTTTTGTTTGGTTGTTGGGAATCAGGAAATGAAGGTCCAATATAAGACAAGGATGAGCATAGAGGAAACTAGGCAAAGATAGATAACTCACGGAACATCAAGGCCATTGGGAAATGGAGTCAAGAGAGGATTTACTTGTGTTCAATGTGCAAGCTTCAGTTGGGCTAGTCATCTAGAGCATTTGGATCTTAAAAATGATATTTGGAATGGGACATTAAGGACTGAAAATGAATAAAGGAGAGCCATCCGATTCTGTCTATAGATCAGGGCATAGGTCATTTAACTCCAGACCTGCTTGGACAAAATCAGAGGCGAGACAAGGGATCTTAGAGAGGCTTAATTGGGATGGAAAGATCCTAGTGAGGCAGAGACAGGGTTCTAGACCTCCCAGTGTTCTCAACTCATCCAAATAAATCCTAACAAGAACATCTAAACATAGATTTCATTAATTCATACATCAGAGAGCAGGCAATAACATCCACTACACTGGTTAAATCAATTGAAATCAATATTCAGATACACATATAAGCAGAAAACATAAAAGGCTGGGAGAGCAACAACATAAGGTACCTATCAAGGGTAAATCTTATGCCAAACTTCTGATGCGAGCCAGTAGAAATGGAATGAAATGAAATCAAACACAGAGATAAGAAAACATCACTAGCTGCTTTAGATCAGGATCCAAAGAAATATGCTTGTCATATTAAAAACAACACCAATCAGGTACATCATAGCCCATAGCTTGAACATTCAGTCTGAATACATCATATCTCAGCCTATCTTACAATATTACACAGAGAACTTGTCTCAAGAGGAAAATGCTTGCATTTCACTGATATCTCATCAACAACCTTTACAATAAATTCCTTCTGTGCTTTATAGTAGTGGATGAATCAGAAGATCGACTGAGAGGGTAGGTGAATACTAAATGTTGTATTAAACATCTAAAAGAAAGAGGGTCGAGGCCCATTCTGCATGTATGCCAAGTATTTAATCTCTGTCACCCCTTTATGAGAGAGTGATCTCCTTCAGATATGATTTTGATATGTTTTGGCTGTAGTACTTCTGGTGCTTTGAACCAAAATGAAATGAACTACTAAGAGATCTGTCATATAAATGCTCTGGCGGTTTTGAGACTACTGTTAGGGTGGAAATTCCTTCAGGGACATGGTGTATAATAAAAGTTGCATGGACGACCTGTACTTGATGAAGAAAAACATTCTGCTGATGAATAAACCCTGATGTTACCTTTTGCTTGTGCTCAGGACCTTTTGATCGATCCTCGGGGTCCTCAACTGGTGCTTTGCCTTCTAAACCACTGATTTAAGGCTCAAGATCTTCATTAGCGTGCCTTAACCTCCTTTGTGTTGTACTTGGAACACTTTGCCACTCCATTCCTGCTTCTGACAGGTTAGCTCGGGTTTTAATGGCGCTGGGAGATTTTCTACAGAGTTCAAACCCTGTTCTTTTAATGCACGTCTAGTCTTTACCCTCCCGGGTCATTTCTCACAAATTCCAGCCGCTGAAGATGATCTTTCTTGGTTTCATTGTCGTTGTGCGAAAGCTGCGAATTATGGCAGTCAATTACCATTGACAATTATGCAAAACACGAAATCTGTGGAGAAAACAATGGACAGAGGTGGTGGACACGTCGGAAATAACGATGATGGGCGTATGTTGGACGTGGACGGGGGTGAGGACTGCGGAGGCAACAATGGAGGGAGATACGACACAGTGGAGAATGCATGGGAGAACGTCGGGGTAGACGTTTGAATGGAAAAAATGATAACCTTTGACCTTGGAACGAACATATATGAACGGATGGGCAACTGTACGGTGAGACACGTGGAATTAAAACGTGGCAGATGGACTCGGTCATCGGAGGGTGGACAGATTTGGGCCGTTGATTGCGGAGGAGATCAATGATGAGGGAGACATACGGTGGGCCATCGGGCACGGCGGAGGTGATTTAACCCGTGAGCTACTTCGTTGATTAATGGTCGTCGGATGGGCGTCTGGAGATCGAACGGCTGACGGCGATTTCGCTGGGCGACTTGAGCCGAAAGATAATGCGCGGGGAGAAAGTGGTTTTGGAGTCGTACAGGGGACATGCGGCAGGCGGCCAGTGGAATCTCTGTGATTTTAGAAATACCGCCTGCCGCCCGAAGGCGGTGCGATAAAAACAGTCGGGTTTTGAACAGTGTTCGCGGCGGGGTCCACTGGCGGGTAGAACGTGGACCGCTAGATCAACATGTGAATGGACGACGATGGCACGGTGTATGAAATGAACGGGAAGCACGGGGAACTACGGATTAAAGGGTGGCCTTCCGATTAAGCAAGATCGACGGACAGAAATTCGCCCGAAAAACCCATGAGACTAGCGCCTTCGGGGTTAATGCCTTGGTCACGGCGCTGGGTCGCATGGACGGACAGGGTGCGGGGCGCTTAGTGGGAAAGGAGCTAGGGCCTGAATTCATGAGATATATCATTTTAACTCATTTTTAATGCACTTTTAGGCCCGAGGAGGGCAACGGTAGGGAGGTAGAGGGGAATTTGGGAAAAAAAGGGTGTGGGCAGAATGTGGAGGGGGTTTATGGGACTGATAGGGAAAATCAGAAGGGGAAAAAGGGGGCTTTTCCAAAGGGGAAAGGAGGTAAAAAGTGGTGTCTTGCAGGAGTATGAGGGGCAATGTAGGCTTTTTAGAAATGGGTCAGCAGATAGGATTCATATCAGGCATAGCACTCAGAGACTTCAAGGAGGATGGGTTTTCAGGGGAAAGGCATTTTTTGAAGGCTCCACAATACTCTAGCCCCCAAATTGCTTGTCAAGAATTTCATAGGGGGGCTAACAATGGCTCCACATGGGGATGGCTTCTTCTTGAAGGAGTCAAGAAACCAGAAAAGATCTGTGGAGTAGGCCAGATGCCTGCTGCTTGGCACATCCCTTTCTTTCTTCAATGTTGGCTGCCACAATATGATAGAAACATCAGCATAAAAATTTCCCAACCAATCTACCTACCCAAACTACAGTCCTAACATTTTCCCTTGGGTGCATTTGAACTAGCAAACCCTTTTCATTTTATTCTTAAAACAAGAAACAACCTATTCTAAATCTACCCTTATTTCTCCATGAGGCCAGATTAGACTGTTGGCCTCAAATGATTCTCTCCCTAATCTACTACCTGTTGGGATTAAACTATCCCACAGGTTTCTTCTCCTACATTCTAAGACAGGAAAATGAAAAACAGCCAAGCCAGGATTAGATTGTCTGACTTGCTGGAGTGAAGACTTGTAGAAAACTGAAGACAAAACTGTGAAGGCATGAAATCTGCAGTTTGAAATATCCTTCTTTTTCTGTGACTCGGGTTTTGAGCATGTTAGAGTCACTTCTTCTCTTCATTTCAGCTCTGGTTTTGGGCATGTTAGAGCTGATTCTTCCCTTTATTTTGCTGGTCTAGATTTTGAGCATATTTGTACCATCTATTCTACTTATTTTGGCTCAGATTTTGATCACGTTTGAGCCACTTTTTCCTTTCAGAGGTTCAAGCTTTGAGCACGTCTGAACCTCTCCTTTCTCTCCTGTTTTTCTTTTTTGAAACATTTTCTCTGTTTTCTTGAAAGTGAAACTGCAATGGTATGTACAATGGAGATGGAACTGGAAATGAAAATTAACAGAAGTAATGCTTGAGCATCTTGCCATTGACAGGACCCCCAAACAGCTCTGTACCATCAGGTTCTTGTAAGAAAAATGCATTAGGACCTACAGTGGCTTGAATAATATATGGACCTTGCCACAAGCTGTCAAACTTGCCATGTTTACCTTTTTCCTCTCTCCTTGAATCCCATTTCAGAACTTTGTCCCCAACTTTGAAATCTGAAGCTTTGGCTCTTTTGTCAAACTGTCTCTTTATGCCTTCCTGCACTCTGACAGTTCCGCTATAAACCTGTTCCCTTGTTTGCTGCAGATGAATAGTCTCATTGATTCTTCTTACCATGTTTTTTTCCTCTGTCTGAATCTCCTGAACAAGCCTAATCACTGGAACTCCAAGGCTAGTAGGAAAAAATGCTTCGGTTCCATAGACAAGCTGGAATGGTGACATGCCAATGGATTTCTTTGTTTTGAGCCTATCTACCCACAAGGCATGTACCAACTTTTTATGCCATGACCTTTTGTTCTCTTCCAGCAGCTTCTTGATGATTGTAACTAGGCTTTTATTTGATGATTCAGCCAATCCATTACCTTGGGGGTAATAGGCAGTTGAATGACCAAGTGCTATTCCGTACCTGTGACAAAAATCAATCATTTTCTTGGATCCGAAGGCAGCAGCATTGTCAGTGATTATTTTTCTTGGACAGCCAAACCGAGACAGGATGAAGTCTTCTAGGAACCTAATGATGACAGAATCGGTGGCATTCCTAGTGGGTATGGCTTCTATCCATTTAGTGAAGTAATCTGTAGTAGTTATGATCCATTTGTGTTGCCCAGAGGAGGCAGGATGAATTTATCCTATAAATTCTAGGCCCCATTGCATGAAGGGACCTTCTACGGTGATAGGTTGCAAAGGGAGGGGGAGGAGCTTTCTTCTGCCTTCAAAGATCTGGCATTTGTGGCAGGCAAGAATCATTTTATGGACATCATTGAAGAGTGTAGGCCAATATTAACCAGCCCTGAGTATTATATTTGCAGTGACTTTCCAACTCAGGTGGCCTCCACAATCCCCAGCACGGAATTCTTGTTTGACTCCTTCGGCTTCAGTTTCAGACAAACATTTTAGTAATAGGCCATTTGGATTTTTCCAATATAGGTTTTCATTCATGATGCAGTAATTTCTAGCTTTGAGCTTTATGAATCTGGCCTTGGTTTTGGACAGTTCTAGAGGGGCATTGAGATTAGTGAGCACATAAAGGATATTGGAATACCAAGGAGAGTTCTGGAACTGCTCCTCAACAGTTGGATGGGGCAATCCTTCCTGCTCATTTAAGGCATTTATCGTGTTAATGTCAAGGGCCTGCAAGTTTGATTCAGCCATTAATTGGGCTAGGCCTTGACCTTTGATCAGCTTGGTGGGTTTTATTTCAAGGTCGTATTCCAAGATTGTAGCAATCCATTTGCCCCTTTTCCCATCAGGGTCCTGGGAAAATATATCTTTAACCACTATGTTCGGAACATAGGCTATGGTGTGAGAATGCAGAATGTACACCCTAAAGTCTTTTAAGGCCTTTACCAGGGCATAGGCCTGTTTTTCCATAATGTTTTACTTTAAGGGTGCGTCTCTTAAGGCTTTGCTGAAGAAGGCGATCGACTGTTCATTACCTTCTAAATTCTTTTGCAGTAAGACTGCAGCTATTGTATGTTGGGAGGCAAATGAAAAGATCAGGAAATTTTTTGAGAAGTCTGGGCTGACAAGTACAGGGGCCCGAGTGAGTGCAAGCTTTACTGACTCAAAATATTTCTTGGCTTCAACAGTCCACTTAATTCCTGCATCTTTCTTTAGCATGTTGGTCATTTTACTAAGATGCTCAGCAAGATTGGGGATAAATCTCCTAAGGAAATTGATCTTCCCTATGAAGGACTGTAACTCCTTGATGTTTCTCGGATGTGTAATTTGAAGTATTCCCTCAACTCACTGTGGGTCTATCATAATCCCTTTCTCAGATATAATGTGGCCAAGAAGTTTTCCTTCTTGCAGCCTAAAAACAGTTTTCTTAGGATTTAGGGACAGACCGTACCTTCTAAATTTTTCGAAAACTTTCCTCAGATGTTTCAGGTGTTCCTCTTCAGTTTTAGAAAAGATGGTTAAGTCATCCAAGTAGATAACTATGAAGTGTCCTATTTCATTCGAGAAAGCTATATCCATCGCTCTCTGGAAGGTAGCTCCAGCGTTCATTAATCCAAAGGGAATTTTCACATACATGAAGGTGCCCCATGGAGTGGTAAAAGCCGTTTTGAGTTGATCTTCTGGGAGTACCAGAACTTGGTTGTATCCTAAAAAACCATCAAGCAGGGAGATCCTCTTAGAGCCCACTACCTTCTGTAGGATATGTTCCATTCTAGGCAAGGGGTAGTTGTCTTTCAGGGAGGCTCTATTGAGGTTTCTGAAGTCTATGCATAGCCTAATCTCCCCCGTTTTATTTCTCACAGCCACTAAGTTTGACACCCAATCAGAAAACCTTACAAGGACTATTATGACTGCATCGTACATCTTTTTAATTTCTTTCTCTACTGCAGGCAATTGTTTTGGATTGATCCTACGGAGCTTTTGTCTGAAAGGCTTCTGATTTTCCTTTAGTGGTATCTTGTGTTGTATGATGTTGGTGTCATAGGTCTTTAAGTCTTCATAGCTCCATGCAAACACATCAATGAATTCCTTAAACAGGTCAATGTATTTATTCTTCATGTCTGCAGGTATAGACTTAGCCAGTTTTATCATTTTAGGATCATCTTCAGTGCCTATGTTGCATTCTTCTATATCTGAGTCTGCGCGTTCTATAGTGGGCTTTTTTGCTACGTCATCAAAGTCAAAAAGGTCCTCTAGGGGTGCCAGGCCTCTGGGTATATTTTTATCTTTGGCCTGCAGCACCTGTATTTCTTCGTTGTCTGCATTTTCACATTTTATGGTTTAATTTCCAGTTTTCTTAGAAAAGGTGTTTATTTCTATGTTACAGGGTGTTTCATTTTCATCTTGGTGATCCTCACTTCGGCAGCTATCATCATATCTTGAGTCCGAATCAGAAAATTCAAACTCATTTCTGCCCACCAGGAAATCTTCGATCTGTTTGTCTCCTTCAAAGACCTGCCAATATTTTTTGTTGTCTAGCACTGCAGGTCTGAACTTGGTTTGAATGATGATTTGTTGGTCAGGGGGATTCTTAGGATATGAACTAGCTAGGCAAGCTAATCCATTATCAGTAACGTTTTGACTCCTGGGAATGAACACTAATTCATATTCAACAAAGGTTTTCAATAAATCTACTGCATCATTCCTGTATGCTCTAATTCAGGGATGTTTTGCCGTATATTCACCATTCACTTGTCTGATCACTAACTCTGAGTCTCCTCTCACATCTATCCTATGGGCTCCTAATTTTTTCAATAGGTTTAGACCCAGGACAAGAGCCTCGTATTCTGCAATATTATTTGTGCATTTAAAATGTAGGTTCACAGCATGGCTCTCTGCATGGTCATTTTCTGTGTTACGTAGCCATACTCCTGCTCCAGCATTGTTTTTAGTACAGGACCCATCGAAATTCATTTCCCACAGGGGATCGCCATTATGTTGCATTGGGGAGCTTGTACTAGGTTGTGGGTTATCTTTTTCTTCATGACATGGGCGGAGTCCAGAGAGTTGACTATCCTGCTATTTGCATTCTATTTCTATTTCGGGTTCGCTCAGAGTTTCGTTTTTAGTACTCTGCCCATGGTTTCCCTCATCGTATTCTTCTAGAGTAGCCATTATGCTAAAGTTCATGGGCTCTATGTCCTTTCTTGTATTTCTACATTCAGATTCTGGTTCTCCTAAGGATTGGTCGTTGTAAATAATGAAAGAATCCAGGTCTGTGTGTACAGAGTACAATGGTGAATTTTCAGGTTTCTCGGGGCTACTGACTAGGAATTTCATCTAGAACTCTCTATACAGTCTTCTAAGTTGGCCAAATATAGGGATAGTGGCATATGAACCATCCATCTGCATAGTTCCTTGCAGTTTGGCTCCCCATGATCTTGACAGTAGCATGCCATACTTGGGTGGCACATTAGTCACCACAACATCCATGACCATACATTTGGTAGGAATCTGGGTCAAGCTCACACATAAGTCTTTAATTAGGCCTAGGAATTTTACTCTGCTAGAGTCAAATGAATATAGATCTTTATAAGGTCGTGTTATCTCTAGGCCTAGCTTCTCCATCACTACCTTAGGCATTAAATTGTGTGACGCTCCAGAATCATGCATGGCATTGTGGATAATTTTGTCATGAATGTTAAGACTGATATAAAAAGGTGGAACTACCCCTTCCTGAAGCTTTCCCTCAATATTTGGACCAAACAGCAGGACATGCTGATCATCATTCAAATTCACAGTGTCATTTTTTTCCCCTAGATTCAATGCTTTCAAAATTTGCCCTTTATATACATGTTGAGTGGCCAGCTCAGATAATGGTACAGAGATTTTGATTTTTGCAATCTCACTCTCTAAATTGAAAGTGGACTGTGTCTTTGGAATACTCGACTCTGTTTTATTTGCTATTGCCTTAGTAACTGAATCAGTTTGTGATTTCTCACTATGTACAAGGTCAGAAACCATTTTATCAGGAGCACTAACTGCAGTTCTAGTGCTGCTGGTTGGTTGGCTTCATTTTCCAACGTCTTGGTTGCCTTTTTCCTCATTCTTTACAGAACTTTCAGCTGCTGATTTGTTATTTGCAGCAGATGCTTTAGAAGTTTTATCAGGTCTTTTCTTGATACTTACCTCAGGAGTCTTTGTTTTAGAATTTTCTTGGTTCTTTTTGCTCCTAAGTTCATATTGTTCCCTGACCTGCAACATGGCATTTTCAAATCCTAATCTGTAATCTTCAGTTTCTAACCATTCCTCATCCCAGTATGAAGGTGAGGGCCGATCTTCCCCTGAATCACAGTTAAGGACTGGGTCTTCTATTTCAAACATGTTTATTCCACTCCCTTCATACTCTTCAAAGGTCCCCTCATCTTCATCTAAAATTTTTTCTTGAAATGGGGGAATAATTTGTCGATCTGACTCTCTTTTTCTGTTGGGAGCAGCGTTGTTTCTTCTAATGTTCTGGTTCTTATTTTGGTCTCTGTTTTGGACAACCATCCTTTTTATCATTTTTTGTAGCTCTTCCACGTTTTTAGACAGTCTATCATATTTGGGAGCAGATGTGGAGGCTACATTGTCGTCTCTGTATGTTACCCTTTTCTCAGCTTTTAATATTTCCCTTTTTTCCATCAAGTTTGCTTCTATGGTTATGGCTCCTTTCTGCATGTCCTCCAACGTGGTGTACTCTTTATCCCTAAGCTCGTAGGCCATGTCAGCATCAAATCCATCGGGATATTTAGCCAGGGCCATCCCTTGTGGAGGTTTCATGTGTGGGGGGAGAGCATTGTAAATGCTGTTGAATCTAGTGGTGTAATCATGGACACTCTCTCCTATGTTCCTCTTAAGGGACATGTAGTCTGCTAGGAGCTGACGAGGGTTTGCTCTAACCTCCCATTTGTTTATGAAGGTCTGATATAATGCAGGGATATCTTGGATACTGCCAGGGGGTAAGCCTTTAAACCATTTCTTTACATCACCCCCTAAGCTTTGGGCGAAGATTCTCATTTTGATTGTTTCATCATCAATTTCCATATAATCAAAAGAATCCTCCATTTTATCTACATGTTGCTGAGCTGTGATGGACTCTTTAGCAGTGAAGTGTGGGATTTTTGACTGATAATCATTGGGTAAGGGTAACAAGGGATGAGGTAAGAGAAAAGGTGCATACCAAGCTGCCATGATAATGTTCTGATGAGGTATAGGATTGGCTTGAGCAGCTGGTATTTGGATGACAGGAATATTTAGACCAGCAGAAGTCTGCTGAGCAGATCTAGGGTAGGAGAGTCCCAAGTTTTGAATGCAGTGGATATCAGGTGGTGTAGACGGAGGGGTTCCTTTGTCCCTAGTGTGTTGACCATTATGAGATGGTATACTGTGAAGCCCAAGGTCTTGCTGGTCTAGGTGATTGAATGACCTAGCTCTTAGTAATCTATTAGGTATGTCTAGGTCAGGGAGAAAAAGTGATAGAGCTATTAGGTCTTCTGGTGCAGAATTAGCTCTATGAATGTGACTGGAAATAGTTGTTCTTTTGGGTGTAGGAGCTCCTTTGAGGATACTCTCCAGATTATCAACTATTTCAGGTGGATCTGGGTTGGGATAAGCTCTTGTGTGGATGGTTTTGAAAGCCAGAATGCTATTTTTAAGCCAAGCAGCTTAACCCTACTCGTCACTTCTTCTGTGGTTGATGTTTTCTCAGAGACTGGCCTCCCAGTGGAGTCTATTGTGAAACCAAGATAATCAGCAGGCCTACTGATCACCAGTGGAGTCTTTTCGTTTAGGAACAATGGATTCGCTAGGTGGAGGGTTTCAGGGTATATTTCAGGGGTCACATTGTCCACCACAGTGCTCAGGCACAATTACCTTTCAGGAATCTCCTCAAAAACAGCAAGCTCCAACCAGAGATTGACTGGGAGGGCATTTACCAGATATGTCACCTCCGTAGAGGGTGAGATCCGGAGGCTACCTGGCTCTTTCCAAGCTCTATCTAAGAGTATGATGGATATTCAATAATGGAGGCCGATTCAAGAAAGGAGTGACTTACTGTCAACCTAATCAGAATTCTAAGTTTCTGAGTCTGGGAAATTTACAAGGTGTAATGCACTCAGATTGTCCCCAGTGGAGTTGCCATTATGTTGGGGTTCCCATGTTTTGGCCAGGTTGAAAAAACCAAAAGATGAGACAACATAGAACCACTTTCAGACCTTAGGATCTAGCCCTCCTAGGTCCAGAGAGGGATCTCTCTATGGTTATCAAAGTGTATGTCTTTGATGCTCTAAGTTGTGATTTTAGGCTAGTTATAGGCTCAGGGTTGTTTGTTTGATTTTTTGTGTTTGGTTGTTGGGAATCAGGAAAGGAAGGTCCAATATAAGACAAGGATGAGCATAGAAGGAAATAGGCTAAAATAGAAAACTCAGGGAACATCAAGGCCATTGGGCTATGGAGTCAAGAATGGATTTATTTGTAATCAATGTGCAACCTTTCAGTTGGGCTAGTCATCTAGAGCATTTGGATCTTATAGGATGATTGGTGAAATGGAACATTAAGGACTGAACAAGGATAGAGGGGAACCAACCAACTCTGTCTATAGATTAGGCCAGAGGTCATTTAACTCCAGGCCTGCTTGGACAAAATCAAAGGTAGGACAAGGGATCTTAGAAAGGCCTAATGGAATGGAAAGATCCCAGAGAGGCAGTGACAAGGTTCTAGACCCCCCAGTATTCTCATCACATTCAACTAGATCCTAGCAAGAACATCTAAACACTAATTTCATTAATTCATACATTAGAGAGTAGGCAATAACATCCACTACATTGGTTAAATCAATTGAAATCAATATTCGGATACACATGTAAGCAGAAAACATAAAGGGCTGGGAGAGCATCTACATAAGGTACCTATCAAGGGTAAATATTATGCAAAACTTCTGATGCGAGCCAGATGAAACGTGATGAAATGAAAGCAATTCGATCACAAATACAGAGAAAGGAAAACATCACCAGCTGCTTTAGATCAGGATCCAAAGAAACATGCTTGTTATATTAAAAACAACACCAATCAAGTACATCATAGCCCATAGCTTGAACATTTAGTCTGAATACATCTAATCTCAGCATATCTTACAATATTACACAGAGAACTTGTCTCAAAAGGGAAAATGCTTTCATTTCATTGATATCTCATCAACAACCTTTACAATAATTTCCTTCTGTGTTTTATAGCAGAGGATGACCAGAAGATCGACTGAGTGGGTAGGTGAACACTAAAGTAACATTAAACATCGAAATGAATGCAGGGCCGAGACCCATTCTGTTTAACTACTGTGTATTTAATTTCTATCACCTCTTTATGGAGGATTGATCTTCTCTGAATATGATTTTGACATATTTTGGCTATAGTACTCTTGGTGCTTTGAACAAAAATGAAATAAACTACTAAGAAGTCTGTCATATAAATGCTCTAGCGGTTTTGAACTGCTGCTAGGGTGGAAATTCCCTCAGGGGCATTGTGCATAATAAAGGCCGTATGGATGCCCTGTATTTGATGAAGAAAAACATTTTGCTGACGAATAAACCATGATGTTACCTTTTTCTTGTGCTCAAGGCCTTTTGATCGATCCTCGGGGTCTTCAAACTGATTCTTTGCCTTCTAAACCATCGATTTAAGGCTCCAAATCTTCATTAGCATGCCCTAATCTTCTTTTCTTGTACTGAAATCCTTTGCCACTCCATTGTCTCTTCTGACAGGTTAGCTCGAGCTTTAATGGCGCTGGGAGTTTTCTTCAAATTTTAAACCCTGTTCTCTTTAATACATGTCATGTGTTCATCTTCCCAGGTCATTTCTCACAAATTCCAGCCGCTAAAGATGATCTTTCTTGGTTTCATTGTCGTTGTGCGGAAGATGTGAATTGTGGCTGTCAATTACCATTGACAATCCTGCAAAACATGAAAGCTATGGAGAAAACAATGGACATAGGAGGTGGACACGTCGGAAATGACGATGATGGACGTATGTTGGACGTGGACAGGAGTGAGAACTATGGAGGCAACAATGGAGGAAGATACGACACAGTGGAGAATGCATGGGAGAATATCGGGGCAGTCATTTGAACAGAAAAAATGATAACCTTTGACCTTGGAACGAACATATATGAACGGATGGGCAACTGTATGGTGAGACACGTGGAATTACAACGTGGCGGGTGGACTCGGTCATCGGAGGGTGGACAGATCTGGGTCGTTGATCGCAGAGGAGATCAATGGCGAGGGA
The DNA here is from genome assembly GCA_034641835.2 of Pinus albicaulis. Taxonomy (NCBI): domain Eukaryota; kingdom Viridiplantae; phylum Streptophyta; class Pinopsida; order Pinales; family Pinaceae; genus Pinus; species Pinus albicaulis. The sequence continues at coordinate 15,121 of JAXQQM020070476.1, forward strand.
GACATATGGTGGGCCATCGGGCATGGTGGAGGTGATTTAACTCGAGCGCTGCTTCGTTGATTGATGGTCGTCGGATGGGCGTCTGGAGATCGAACAGCTGACGACAATTTCGCTGGGAGACTTGAGTCGAACGATAATGCGCGGGGAGAAAGTGGTTTTCGAGTCGTACAGGGGACACGCGATAGACGGCCAGTGGAATCGCTGTGATTTTAGAAATACCGCCTCCCGCCCAAAGGTGGTGCGATAAAAACAGCCGGGTTTTGAACAATGTTCGCGGCGGGGTCCACTGGCGGGTAGAACGCGGATCGCTAGATCAACATGTGAATGGACGGCGATGGCCCGGTGTAGGAAATGAACGGGAAACACGGGGAACTACAAATTAAATGGTGGTCGTCCGATTAAACAAGATCGATGGATGGAAATTCACCCGAAAAAACCCATGGGACTGGCGCCTTTGGGGTTAATTCTTTGGTCATGGCGCTGGATCGCATGGACGGACAGGGTGCGGGGCGCTTAGTGGGAAAGGGGTTGGGGCCCTAATTCATGAAATATATCATTTTAACTCATTTTTAATGCACTTTTAGGCCCGGGGAGGGAAATGATAGGGAGGTAGAGGGGAAATTGGGAAAACAAAGGGTGTGGGTAGAATTTGGGGGGGGTTTGGAGGGGTTTATGGGACTGATAGGGAAAATAAGAAAGGGAAAGAGGGGTTTTGTCAGAGGGGAAAGGAGGTAAAAAGCGGTGTTTTGCAGGAGTGTGAGGGGCAATGCTGGTCTTTTGGAAATGGATCAGTAGATAGGATTTATACAAGTTAAAGCCCTCAAATACTTCAAGGAGGATGGGTTTTAAGGGGAAAGGCATTCCTTGAAGGCTCCACAATACTCTGGCCCCCAGCTTGCTTGCCAAGAATTCCATAGGGGGGCTAACATGAGTGATGGTGTTATTAGTTTTTTCTAGCTGCTGGGTTAGTTTAGGGGTCCACTCTGTGAACCGCTCGTCCTTCCAACACTTCTGAAACTCTACCAGTCTTGTGAGCCACTCCTGGAGCTCGATCGCAATCATTACAATGAATATCTCGTAGATCTCTACGAAAATGTACTTATTATTCCACTCTTTAGTGGTCAACCTCTCACTGTGGTTTTCTTTTATGGCAAATTCCTGAACTTGCTGTTCAAACCATTCAACAATTTCCTTTCTCTCCGACTTCTAGTACGGGCTTGGCATTACCCGATCCCTCTCTCAAAATTCTCCAGGTCCCGAAAACGGAACCATTTGTTGGCTCAAGGGTTCTTGACCCAGGTTTGGATGTTAAAGGTTTGCCAAAAAACCCCTATACTACTGGCCTTTTCGGTAGTGACCTGCTTGCACAGGCCAAATTCTCACCCGAAGTAGTATGGGTGGGTGCTGGAACCAGGTTTCCGCACCCTGGGAGAGGGTAGTTAAGTCAAGCAGAGCTGTGTCCACCCTTATAGTGACCCGATCTGGTATCACAGAGCCTAGATTCCCTTCGCATCCACGTGCGCAACAACAATATTACTCATAGAAATCAACAGATCATGAATTCATATAACAATACACATCTATTCCAGATATTCTTGTATGAAGCAAGAAGAACAAACCCAGATCGAAGCATAAATAAGTACACGAGTATGTTCGCAACTTAAACCAATAACACAATAGCATATATTATGTAATCAAGACGTCACAAATTCATATCACAGTAATTCTAGTGGATTCAGATAGGCAACAATACTTCCGCATTCATTAATCTTTCAGATCTACTTACAAAACCCCAAAAATCCAACCTGCGCACACAGTAGAAGGGTCCGCACACAGCAGTAGAGAGGCCCTCCATGCACATAGCAGAAGGAGTCCTTACCCAACAACCGTAACTAGATATATCAATTTGCACTTAGCAGCAATCTCTTATCATTCTTACTCTGTCCTACAACTCAAAAAGGTTCAACTACTTATACTTTTTTGGCCTATGCATCCAATGGTCCACAAACCATGGTTTTCGGACTCTTGGTCTACCCTTGACCCATTTACAATGCTTTAGGGGCTTTGACCCACCGCAAAACCCCTGCACTATACTAAATATAATTAGAAATATACAAAATGGACCAGTTTCACAGCTTTGTAGGAGACCCTGTTCCCAAAGTCATTTAAATAGTTTTTCTTCTGCCATTTAAGTTAGAATTCATTCTGATGGTCTCATTGCTATTTATTTTTATGTTTTTGTAGTTTTTAAATTTCTTATGCATAGTAAAATAGAGGAAAAACTCCAAAAACCATGGTCAAGTCTCCCCCTCTCATCTCTATCAATAGAGTTCGAGTAGGGAAGATCTTCCCACGGGCCAAAATTACTTTCTGTTTGAGTTTTGGGAAGAATTTGTATTACCAAGTCCAAGCCTTTCTTTGAGTGTTTTATCACGCATTTCTGTCTGTTTCCCATGCATGAATCCGTAGGTGTGTCTCACTTCTGAGCACTGTTCTTACGCCTCCATTCCCCTCCTTTCCTTCTCACCTTAATGTTGTACTTACCCTTTTTTTTCAACACACTTAAGCCCTTCAAGCCTTATTTCTTTGTTTCCTTCATTCACATTTCCCTTACCCTTTTTATGCAAAACCCGTGAAAAACCATTCAAAATAACTGAAAACTTGACATTTTCCTTTTCTCCTCGAATCTCCCACCACCGTACATTGCAATCGCATTTCGTAACTCTTTCCCTTTTCCTTTAACATTTACCGCTCAATATCTCCGATTACGATATTGCGACATCGCATATCGCAAATCGAAACTTTTCCATTTTCCTTTAAGACTCACTGTCATCCCTATCGAAAATCGCATCCCACAGTTTTTATCCCATCGCAAATCGCGTCCCACAACTTTTTCTTTTCTCCCTTAACACTTATCATTGTTCTTGCGGATTGTGCCCCACTGTCGGTCCCACCACACGTCGCCCATCACAAATCACACTTCGCATCCTTTGGCTTTTCCCCTTAACACTTACCGCTCATTCTTGCAATTGTGATATTTCGAAATCAAAAATCACAAATCGCATCATTTAGCTTTTTGCATAACACTTATCACTAATTTTGCCGATGCGATAACTCTACCACTGTACATCGCACTTCACAAAATCGTAACTTTTATCTTTTACCTTTAAACACTTACCACTTGTTTTTGTGATTGCGATATTGTGAAATTGTGCCTCGCCATTCGTCCCACCGCCATTTTTCCCGTCACAAATCTCACGTCACACATTTTAGTTTGTTCTGTTATATATTTACCGCTATCCATTTAAACTTGCAATATTGCGATTACGAAATCGCATATCGCAACTTTTGTCCTCCATCGCCCTCTGCCACGTCACTCTTTGCTTTCTTCTCCAAAGTCATTTCTCACATTATAATAAATTTTTATAAGGGTTTAACCCCCCTCTTTCCGCTTCCAAACCTCGTTTCATGTGTTAGACCCCACATTAGCATCTTTTAGCCCTTTTCTTCCATCCAAACTGCAAATTAACTCTTTTTAATTAGAATTAATTCATGGATTTCTTAGTTGCATGGATAGGAGCATGGTAGATATACCATAGGATAAATAGAGTGAATTTAGTTGATTGGCCAAGCTAGGTTTGGTTTAGAGTTAGTTTCATTTCTGCCATTTCTTTTCAGCAATATAGTTTAGTTTATTTTCAGTCATTTCCTTTTCTACAAATTAAATTAGTTTAATTTCTGTCATTTATTCCAGTGATTTAATTTAGTTTCCTTTTGTCATTTCATTTTTGCAATTTAGTTTAGTTTCACTGAAGTGTGACAAAATTCACTGAGAACCCTTATAAAACGCACCCTTTCGTAAAGCGAAAGAGGGTGGCATGAACATAATGCATATGTTGTGTATATAGCACTGTCACCTCAATTTTTTTATGAAGCCAGGGTTGATAAAGTAAAGTAGGACAACCCCTGGGAGTTGCAGCACTCTTGGTGAAATACCAGGGCTCACCACTTTTTGGCGTCGTGGTCAGGGAGGTGTCTAGTAAATATTTTGATTTTTTTTAGCATTATTTTCTACTTTCCTTCCTTTTCATGTCACCTCATAAATATTGAAAAAGTACAAAAAATATATGATTTTCATGCCTCGTAGGACTAGGAATACTCAAATACAAGCCTTAGCTAAAACCCCCACATCACCTCCTAGCCACCCTTCACTCTTCTTCAGTGGAAGTGAGATTGAATCCCCTATAAGAGAGCCTTCTAAAAAAAAATTGAGGATGCTATTGGGGAAGAAGAAGAAGACCTTGTTTCAATTGAGGGACCTACTTCACCTATCTTAACCATGGTCGGGACCCAGAGAGCCTTTCCCATAAGATAGGAATATGGGGACACTAAGATGAAAAACATTAGCCCCTCAGCTCTTCCACACTTCCATGGACTTACCTCGGAGGACCCTGACACATTCATCTTTGAATTTGTTGTTTCCTGTAGGACTTATGACTACACCTCTGATGATCAGAAGTTTAAGCTATTCCCATCCACCCTTAAGGATGCAGCCTTACGCTAGTTCACTCGTCTGCCTAGGGATAGCATCACCACCTGGGCACAGATCGGAGAGATCTTCAGAAGCAAGTAAAAATAATATTTTAGGTCCAAGTAAACTAAGGATTAGATATTTAGGATGACTCTAGTGCCTGATGAATCCCTAGAGGATTATGAAGAGAGGTTTCAATTGAACTATAAGATAGCCAACTGTACTCTTGATCCTGATTCACTTAAACATGTACTTCTTCAAGGGATCAGTGAAGAGATGATAGAAACCTTGAATATTTTATCAAGAGGATATGTCTACCAACCCTATGAAACAATAAAATCTATCTTCCGGAACCATTCTAGGGAATTTAGGAAGAAGGGAAGAGCTAGCCAAAGTACATCCAATACCCCTTCCTCTTCCACCTTCATAAAACATGAGATTAGAGACATGCTAGAGGACTTCAAGAGTGACATGTTGCACACCTTTTATTTGCAAATGGACACAATGCAGGCCAAAAGGAAGTAAGAGGAAGTAGGGAAAGCACTGGCCATGTTTTGTCCTAGATGTACCAGCAAACACCCAAGAAATGAATGTCCACTGAATTTCATAGAGGTTTTCTTAGTCTGTGAAGAGAATCATGTCACAAATAAGTATCCCTCCTTACTTGGACTTAAATTTGTATATCAAGGTGGGGAAAAAATTCTAGAGTAACTGTGTTTCATCAACCAAAGAAGGCCTCAAGGCCTTCGGCCATATCAACAAGGTATGCAAGGTGCACCTCACTCTTACTATTACAAAAATCAGAGTGCACCCATGCAACCTTGGTACACCCCCACTCCTCCATCTTGGTCTACATCTCCTACTTAGCCTTCCAACCCTTCATATCATCCTCAGCGAGTAAACCAACCATTTCAGCAGTATGTTCCACAACAAGCTCAGTGGAAAAATCCATCCCAAGGGTGGAGGCCTCAACAAAATCAACTACATGCTCTAATGCCTCCACCCCAACCTCAACCTCATCTTACTCATGTTGCTCCACCTAGGCTACCTATACCTTCACAGCCCAATCTGAACTTGAACAATAGACAGGCATCTCAGGCTCCTAGTGGAAAAACATCCCATCCAGCTTATGTTGTGGATATACAAGAGGTTAATATCAGGTCAGGAAGATTACTCCCACACAAACATCCCCCATATCTACCTGTAGAGGTTGAGGAGGAAAAGGAAGAAGATAAAAATTAGATCCAACAACCTCCTTTTCCCGAGCGCTTGATCCACCCTAGTCAGCACACCCCAGAGGAGATTGAACTCCTGGGAGAATCGGAAAATTTGTGTGTAAATATACCACTTCTCCAGGCCATTAAGGATGTCCCTATCTACAACAGGCTCATCAAATAATAGTGCTTCAAGAAACCTGGAAGGAGGAAGAGAGATACCCCCACCATCAATGTGGTAGGAAAACTATCTCACCTGATGCTGGGGAAGGTGATATTTCCAAAATACCTGGACCCTGGTAATCCAGTTATTTATGTACATATATATGGTGTCATAGTCCCCAATACTCTAATTTATTTAGTGGTTGCCATCAATATCATGACCAAGGAAACTATGTTGAAACTTAATATCCAAGGGACTTTGAGGAAAACCACAACTGTTCTACAACTTGCAGATCAGCCCACAATAAATCCAGAAGGAACTGTTGAGGATGTTATGGTTACCATTGACTCTTGGGAGTATCCTATAGATTTCCTGGTCCTGTAGCTAAAAACCAAGTTTAATGGTTATCCTCTCATCTTAGGGAGACCTTGGTTAGCCACTGCAGATGCTTATATTAGTTTTCGGGTTGGAAACATGACTATCAAAAATGGGCCTTTGTCTAAACAGCTAGTGTTATATCCTCCAGAACAGCCTTCCATTGATCGTGATCTCCCTATATGGTTGGAGGATGAAGAAGATGAGTTATATAACACTGCCCCTTTATGTACCATAGATGTTATCCTTAAAGGGGGCCAGGTTGATGAAGATGAACTCATTGACCATGCCACTCAAAACCAGTCCTCCACTAACACTCCTCTCGAACCCCTAGTTAAAGAGTCTGAAAGCCAACCTTGGAAGGAAGTGAAATAAGTTGAGACAACCTATGAAACCACCAAGGCTATCGATTTTGGCCCATCCAGTTCTCTGGAAATCAATCCAAACCTATCAAATGAATAAGAGAAGTAGCTATGCCAGCTTTTTAAAGAAAATCTTGAATCATTTTCTTATGATTACAAGGACATGAAAGGGGTGCATCCTTGAGTATGCAGACATCACATTTACATCAAAGAAGGATGCAAGCCTATGAGACAACCCCAAAGAAGGATGAACCTGACTCTAAAGAACATAGTCAAATAAGAGCTATAGAAACTATTGGATGTGGGGTTCATATATCCTATATCCGATAGTGAGTGGTTATCTCCTCTTGTCCTAGTCCCAAATAAGAATGGGAAGTGGTGAATTTGTGTTGATTATTGAGAACTTAACAAAGCCACCAAGAAAGACCATTTCCCTTTTCTCTTTATAGACCAAGTCCTGGATGGCCTTGCAGGGAAGAAGTTCTTTTCCTTCTTAGATGGGTTCAGTGGGTACAATCAGATTCAAATCAGCCCTGAAGACTAGGATAAGACTACTTTCACCTTCCCTTGGGGTACCTTTTCTTATAGAGTCTACCCTTTGGGTTATGAAATGCCCTAGACACCTTCCAGAGAGTTGTCCTGAGCATATTTTATGAGTTATTCTATGACTCTGTCAAAATTTACATGGATGATTTCACACCATATGGGGATGACTTCTAGTTTTCTCTCTCCAATTTGGGTAAAGTAATAAGAAGGTGCATTGAGATGCATCTCTCCTTGAGCCCAGAAAAGTGTGAATTCCTGAAGAAAGCATGGGTTGTATTAGGACACTCCATATCCCAAGTAGGAATATAGGTAGACCCGAACAAAATCACTATCATCAAAAGGGTACCTGCTCCTCAAAAGAAGAAAAATGTTAGGATTTTCTTAGGCTTAGTTGGTTACTATAGAAGGTTCATCAAATATTTCAACAAGATGGCTTCGCCATTATTTGGGTTATTGGCCAAATATTCTGCGTTTATTTGGTTTGGTCCTTGTCAAGAGGCTTTCGAGCTCATTAAGAAGTGTTGACTACTACCCCCATCCTCTGAGGTCCAAATTGGACTCTAACTTTCCACATCCACACTAATGTATCCAAAAAAGTTGTAGGGGAGACATTGGGAAAATTAGAGGACAATATACCTTCTACCATTTATTTCATCAGCAAGAATTTGTCCAAAGCCGAGCTGAATAATATTGTTACTGAGAAGGAGATGTTGGCCATTTTCCATGCATTAAACAAATTCATGCATTATGTCGTTGGATATAAGACCTTTGTTCACACTGACCATGCAACCATCAAGTATTTAATGAAAAAACCAGATGTTAATGCTAGAATAATTAGATGGTTTTTACTTTTGCAGAAATGTTATTTGACTATTTTTGATAAACCTGGTAAGGAAAATGTTGTTGCATATTTTTTTTCCAGGTTAGTTCTCCCTGCAGGTGAAGAAGGAATGGTGGAAGACCAGCTGCAAGATGAACACCTCTTTGTCATATCATCACTATCACCATGGTTTGTTGATATGGACATCTACTTGGTTGCTGGAAGACTCCCTCCTAATCTTTCATTCAGGGAGAGAAGCAGAATCGTCATAAAAATGACCCCTTTCACATGGATTGGGGAGAATCTATTCAAGCTAGGCCCTGATAAAATCCTAAGAAGATGTGTGAGGGAGGTTGAATTTTCTTATATCCGCTTTTAATTTCATGATAGCCCATGTGGAGGCCACTTTTCTACAAAGAGAACTGCTTATAAAATTTTCAGGCAGGTTACTATTGGTCTACCCTTCACCAAGATTCCAGAAGATACACCAACAGGTGTGACCAGTGCCAAAGGATGGGGAAACCCACACAAAGGGATGAAATGCCTTTACACCCTTAGGTGGCTCTTCAGCCATTTGAAAAGTGGGGCATGGAATTTTTTGGACCCATCTATCCACCATCCAGACAAAACAAGTATATCATAGTCTGCACTGATTACCTGACTGTAATATTCCTAAATTAGCATGCAGCTAATTGGAATATTAATTTTTTATTTTTCTTCTTAGTTAAAATAATAAGAGGGTATGGAGACCCATAAATCTCCTTAGTAGGAATAAAATCACTCCTAATGTGAATGAATATCATCTTAGTATCTCAATTAAGCACCCTTGTGTGTGAAAAGGGGCTGGAGCATGTAGACTGGGTCAACTTTGACCAAATCAACAACGTTGGTATGGAAGGACTGGCATTCATTGAGGGAAAACACAGTTTTGGAGGGAGACTCCATGCATGGAAGTAGTGGCTTTAATGAGTGGGGCCCAAGGTGACGAATCTCACCAAGCATATAAGGAAAGGGATGGAAGCCATAGAAGGCATGTTTTGATTATTATTTGTTTATGGTTTTTTAAGACTTGTGGCTCTCTTCAGTTGTTTAGTTAAGATTGTAGTGATGTTTAGCACAAGGGTGCTTCTGAGTGGGAATCCCACCTTCATCCTCGGGAGACTTTGAGTGCCCACTCAGGAGAAGTTCATTGAGCATTATTTCCACATTTAGACATTAGGCCAAGCTACAACTTCTTCTACAGCATAGATTCTGTTTAGATATGTGTTGATTTGCAAGGTGCAACAATGGAGGGTTTCTTTGGACCATTTCTGAGCTTGTGTTTCAGTGGAGGAAGGTTTATTTCCATTGGGAGATTAGTAAGGAAGGTCCATGTGCTTCATGACATAGTTTGGTATCATGCCAAGTCAACATCATCCCCTACATCACAGTTTCAGTCCATGACTGCTTTATTTTATTGAGCAGTTGTAGGGGTGATTCCAGTGCTCCATTTGGAGTGTTTCCTTTTCAGTGAGGGGTCAACCCTACAATTGAATATTATATTGGAGGATTTCCATTCATATCTACATCAGTTTCAGCCACCTCCTCTATGTGCTTCAGTTGCAGTGATTCTTCAACCCTAGTGCTTTAGATTCATCATTTGTATTTTGTGTATTTTGAGAAACCCTTCCTGGGTTATCTAGGAAAAATGTTGAGGAGCATAGATCTCCATTTTTGGCCTTGTATGAGCATTGTATTATCAGATCCATTCATTTACATTTTCCAAATACATTATTAGTCATTAAAACTACACTGTACTTGCTTCAGTGTTTTGTGTAGTAGCTGCATCTTATGTTTTGGTGCTTCTTGTTGTTGGAGGCTTCTCTTTCCTAGCTTGATGGGTTTTTCTCCAAGATTTTGTATACATTTGTTGTTGATACACTTAATACAATGGATATATCTTTGGATCACATGTAATGTATTGATATTTATTGTTGCTTTCCACTTTTATGTGCTATATTGCTGCTTTCCCCATTTGGGAATATTACAGTGGTATCCAAGCATAATCTTGGCTCAACCTATGAAGACATTGCATCTATGTTATCAAAAGAAGAAGTAGCTTCTCATAGAAAATAGAAGGCTTACAGAAGAGACAAGGGCAAGACTCCATTATTTGGAGAAATGGAGGGAAAGAAGTTTTCAAAACTTCTTCTCCAAACTATGCATGAGATCAATAGAGAAATCAAAGGAATAAGGAGGGAAAGACATGGAGATCCCTCAAAAAGGCTTAAATGTGAAGGAATCTCCAGTTATTCATATTATGGGTGTGAGAATTTAGCCACACAATCAGAACCACAATGCTTTACTATGCCTACATTCATATCAAGAGAGATGGAGGAAGGAAATGCATCAAGGAGGAGACTCTTGGTGATTATTTTCAAAAGCATGAATCTCAATCTCAGAAGTTCAAAGATCATATAAACTTCCAAGGGTTCTGCGAGATCAAGGAGAATAGAAGGCCTAGAAATCAAAATAGAAGCAAGAAGTGCAAGCAGCATGATTTGGGTAGATTATTTCTGCCTACTTTTGATGGGTCACCTAAATGCACAACTAAGGCTTGGGTGAAGGAGAAATATATCTATTTTCAGCAGCACCAAGTTTCAGAACAAGAAGTCATTAGAGTAGCAACACTACAGCTTGAAGGTAAGGCCTGTGCTTGGTCATTTTATGAGACTTCTTCCTCGAATCATGTAAATGTATCTACTTATGCAAAGTTCATGAGGAGGTTAGTGAAAATATTTTATTTAAAAAATTATGAAACATCCTTGGTTGAGCTAGCCAATCCTAAGCAAACAAAATATTTTCATGATTTGGAAGGATCCATAAACCCAACTCCATTCCAAAATGCTATTGAGGGGGTTAGAAACTTGTAGAATACCTTGCTAAAGGAAAAATACCGACTTGAGGAGGAGATCTCTTCTCAAAGGAAGATATGGAGATATCCTTTTCAAAAGAGGATCAAGACAAAGAGCCTCTTAATTATGATGAGGTAACCTCCATTAATGATGAAGGGGAGGAGAAGGAAAGAGGTAACAATGCTCTCACATCAGGAGTAGATCTAGTACCTCATGGAGAGGGAGATGGAGAAATTGCTCCAATTAGAGGATCCCTTGTATCTTTGAAAGGATTTCCAAAGGATCTAACATGTCGAGATCATGGGACAATCCATGAGCATCATGTGCCATAGTTGATATATTGTGAGACCTTGTAGATGAAAGGAGAAGATATGGAGGATGGCTAGAATTAGGTGATTAGGAGCACACACCCCTATCTATTTCAGGTGGTTGATGTAAAAGAGAGGAAGACTAATTTTCACAGTGAGAGTAAGGAAAAAGTAGTCCACTCATATATACAGTCTACTATAGGCATTGATGTCTCATTACATGGAGGCATTCCACCTGGGAGACCACCACATCAGGAGTTGATGAGAGATGTCTCACAACAGGTTGCACCACTCATAGATCCCAGAGGGGTGAGAATCTTGGGAGGACCTGACACAACGCAGAGAGTCTAGGGTAGGCTCAAGGAGGAGGGGGGAATTCTCCCAATATCAGTATTACCCAGTCTCACCAAACATCTTGCACTGAGAGAATCTTTTTCAGGGATGGATGGCACCATCATGGTGCAAGGATACCACTCCAAGGCTTTGGAGGATCAGAAGATGCTTCCACATGGGGAGGAATATTCCACATATGGTAGAGGTTGGTGGCCACTCATGTTTTCATTGGTCAAACTTAGAAACTTTTTGATAGGTGATAGCTTCCCATGGAAAGCTAGCCTCCAAAAACTTCCACCTTCACTAGAGCATGAGTATTTGCAAGAGGAGAAGCAGAGGAAAGATTGTAGCATAATGGTGTATGACTTCTACATGAGAGATTTCAAAGAAGAGAAAAACAACATGACATGTGCTTTACATGATAGATCAGCAGCACTGTCATTATTGAGTATTGACCCTTATTGGAGATCCCAGTTGTTGGTGGAATACTTCAAGGATCTCTTTTCATGTAGAGTTCTTGATGGCCAGTTATCAGATGGGAGATATGTAGTGAGAGATGGGGTCATTTATTTTTAGAGTAGGATATTATTGACTATAGCATCTAAGCTCAAGGTGAAACTACTACATGCAGCATATGAGGGTTTTCTCTCCAAACACACTGGTTTTATAAGAGCATACCGTACTATCCTAGAGGGAATCATTTGGGAAGGCTTCAAAGAGGATATGCACCATAATATGAGGAGATGCATGGACTTTTTAGAGGTTGAGAAGAGAAATAACTCTTTGGTAGATTTATCATAGCCACTTCCTTTCTCATTGGGAGTGAGAGGAGGCTCATCTATGAGCCACCTCACTAGCTTGAACCAGGTACATGGTAAAGGTTGTATTTATGTACATCATGATTCACTTACTATGTATTTGTATTTCCTTACCATTCATGTGCAGGGCATTGCTCCAAGAGGGGGCCCTCTTTATTATATACTTCACGGTCTACTTAGGGCCATAAGCAGTATTGATGATGGCCACTCCCTAGGAGATGTTGGGGAGAGGATACCTTATTCAGGGTGTGCTCAATTTGCACCACACAACATACACCTTCTCCAAACATGTGAGAATATTGGGGTAGCAAGAAATTGGTTGGGAAACCACTCATAATGACATATTATGATGCAGTTAGGAGTCAAACTACACTGTTTTCACTTGAGGGACCATTTTCCTTCTCCGGTATTAAAAATGACAGCGAGTATGACTTTGATTATGATCCCATATGTTGATGATGTCCTTATTATTGTTGGGGGCATGATTGCAGATATGACACATGGATTGGATGTTCCTATTAGAGATGATATTCTCCACATTTCTTATATTTCATACTTTAGGGAGAAAATTTGACAATCCATAATTGCTACATTGGGCATCTTGTTTCCTTATGGGATGAGCCATTTGGGTAACTTGAGAATTTGGGAGATGCCTCTCATGAGCATGTGGGAAGACTTTTTCTATGAATTACCATTTTTTAAGGTGATTCATTTTATATGGATGATAGCTTGGATATTGGAGCTCCACATGGGTCTTATCACTCAAAAAAATTGAAACTCTATTTGACATGGTCATAGAGTTCATTTTTCACAAGTTGGTATAGGAAAATTTTAAAATTTTCATATTTAACCTATCCTAAGGTTCAAACCCACCTCCATTCAAGTGATATCATGTCCCATCAGTCATCATTTGCTGACATATTTAATTTCCCAAGCTTTTGAATTCAAAAAGGTCACTTTAGCCAGTTTTTCCTCTTTTCATAGCGTTTGACACTGTAAAAAGGCAATTTTCGCTACGAAACTGCCTAATAGTTTCATAGCGAAACTGATAGAAAATGAACTAGCAACTCTACGAAAAAAAAATTTCTATTTGTCTTGTCAAATCCGGTGCAAGGTGTCAGTCCATGATTAGAAGAGTTACGGTGGATGCCATTCGAGTTAGTTAGGGTTAAATCAAGGTACAAAGGTCATGTCTGAGGTCATCATTACTGTTTTTAGCATGTATGAGTCATGATTAAGACATGAGTTTTCATCGAAAATTTCAAAAATTACCCAATTGAGTCTTTGTCATTATATGCTTCATCTTTTCATGTTATTGAGTTCTGGAGAGCTGTTTCACCAAGCCAAGCTGGTTGATGGCATTTTCAAAAGTTGCAGGTGTCACTAATCAAACGAGGCTAAGAAGGCATAAAATCAACGTGGCTACAAAGAAGAAGACCAATAAAGGTGTTCACTACCTTAGGTACGAGCCAATGGACATGAATCTACTAAATGAAAACCCAACTACATTGGAATTGTTTAGAAGAATAGGGTGTTTTCAATTCTGCCAAAGTATGCAACGGTGTCATTTGCAAGTTTCAAAGGATTTTTCTAAGAGTTTTACTAGATCAGCTTCAAAGGTGGGAATGTTAAATCTCATAGTAACACTAGAAACCATTGCAGTAGCAAAAGAAATCCCTAAAGGAGGAGAGAAATGGTTCAAAGGCATCAAGTGCACCATACAGGACTGTAAAGAATTCATCAAGATACAGCATAGTGAAATTGATCTCACAAATGTTATCCCAAGGAGCTATATGAAGGAAAACTACTCAAAGTTGTTGTTGGTCATTTAGAAGTACTTCACCTGTGAAGGGAGGTATCACATGGTTTATTCCTACCACCTTAGGCTTCTTCTGAATTTTTTGGGTAAGAGGTCTCTTGATTTTCCTTTTTACTTATACAGAATCTTAGCTAAAATGTTAGAGAAAGTTCAAGTTAAATCACAAGGAAATGAAACCTCTCTTTTTCATCATGGTTTGATCAAGTTGTTGGTGTTAGAGGAGTTAAAAAATTAGGCAGATATTGGTCATATTTTCTATTCATAAGTGGTTTTGAATTAGATGTTATCACTCCTAAAATAAATACCAAACCTAGAGATATCTCATCACCTTTAGTGGGAGAGCAGTTAGAACCAGTGAGCATGGAGACAGAGCCTTTGCAGAAGGATGACACACCCAAATTTACACCTACAAAACAAAAGCCAACAGTTAGCAAAAATGGCAGAAAGAGGGTTACAAGGAGCCAAACAGTGGCTATAGGTAACTTAGAAGACATCTTGCATGCCATTGATATTGAAGAAACTCCCATAGTCCAAGATGAATACAATATGAGGGAGGAAGTAATCTTAAGAAAGGAAAAATAGTTAAGAAATTAGAATTTGTAGGTGATGATGCTGGATTTATGTTTCAAGCTAGAAAACCAATAACAAGACATGCCAGAAAAATCTTGGAAAGCAGCAAAGAAGCTCAAAAGGTCAGTGAAACTACTCAGCCACCACCAAGCATCATAGACCTCTCCTCACCTGCAAAAGAAAAATTAGTCATCAAACAAAAGAAGGGAAAAGAGAAAATCACTGAAAATTCAGAAGTTGAAGTCCTTAAGGAGAAGTTGAAATATGAAAGTGAAGAGATATAAGTCTTGAGGAAAGAGGCAAAGAAACATAAAGATGAAAGAGTGCAATTTGAACAGATGAGAAAGATTTGGCAAGATCAAGTCACAAGTGTCTCTAAGACCTTGGATAACACAGAAAAAATGATAAAGTGGACTCAGCCACTAAGAAAAGAGTTCAAGCATATCAAAAAGGTAAAATTTCATTTTCAATCTAAGAATAGGACACTAAAGGACCAAGTCAAAGACCTTCAAGAGCAATTAGAATTGATTCATGAAGAGTTGGAGAAGAAAGGTTGGAAGATGACTGTGGTTGAGGAGCCCATAGCTCAACTAATCATAAATGGAGAAGAAACATCACAGAAACATTAAGTTTAGTTTGAATGTGTTTTAAAAGGTTCATTACATGCCGGAGGCCACTTTTTAGAGATGGTTTTGAAATATGGAATTTCTGCACTTTTACACAATTTCGTAGTGTTTCCTAGGCTTAAAGCTAGGAAAACACTATGAAAAAACCTATAGCAGAATTTTTACCTCTAAATTCACTTTTTTTAGTTTTCAATGAGATATTCTGATGGTAGTGATGTGTCATGACTTGGTTAACACCATGGAACAAGAAAGGAGCAAAGTTATTGGGTGCAGAAGCTACTTTTTCAACGCTACCAAAGCTCGCTGCGAAACTGTCATGTTTTCGTAGCGAGCTATTTTTGAAGGTTTTGGAGCATCTTAATGGTAGATTTGGATAGCTGGACTCCTCCAACATGTCAAGGGATCTTAGCATAAAATAATTATGGCTTTAAGGAAGTGTCGTGGAGACAGGTTATCAACCTAAACAACTTTGAAGATAAGAGTTATGCATTCCTGGAAAATAGGGTTATGTTCCACAAGTCTAGGAGGGTTTTTAAAGTGTAAAGTGGTAATGAACTATGTTATGGCTTTTTCAAGCATTTGATGCTTATTTTGTAACTCACATGTAACTGTTTCACAAAGATAAGGTAGAATATGTAATAAATAGGAGTTAGAACCCTATTAGGAGATGTCTTCTTTAAGGTATAGCTATCAGTTTCTTGTTAGAAGTAATGTTTTTCAATTATGTGATGTGCCATAGGAGAATTTGATGAATCTAGCCATCATGCAAATCATCCTTGCTATAAGAATGTCTATTTAAAGACAAAGTGTCGAAGTAGTGAGAGGTTCAACATTTTTTGCACCAAACTATCGCTTTATGTATTTTGACTTATATCAATAATACATAATGAATTTCTTCTTGATAGACCTACAATTCTCATGGTGTTTTTAATGTCTTATTGATCTACATCTTATATTTTACCACTTCAGTAGATTTCATTTCTATTACTCAGAATTCATAACTCTATGCTCTAACTTCCTTTAGTAATGAAATGATTGTGTTTTCCTATGTTTTATGAGTGAATTTCCTTTGTTAAATATCTTTATCTGCCTCAGCTTCCATGTCAAGAAACCTTTCCACTGAAACTACTGATTGTTGACTCCATAAGCCCAATGGTAGCAAACCTGCATTCTTTCAACCTGCAATAAAAAAAAATAAGATACAATTTATATAGAGTTAGCCATCTAGCACTATCATTAACCAATATCATAAAATCCTTTTGAAATAGCCCTCTCAGACTGAAGAGGCTAAGCTTCAGTCAAAAGCTGGTTTGAAACAGTTACATAGATTTGTCTGATTAGAATCCAATCAAGTACAATTTTGTGATAACATTTTGGTGCGTTTTCCAGGAGCCTAAAGATATACTTTTCCTGAAATTTTGAAGCTGAACTCTTGAAGGTAGCAGGAGTTCAGAACCTGTTCGAGGCTGCAACTACCTTGGTGACTCCATTCAAAATTCTCATGTTCAAAGGTGGCTTAGAAAAGGAGATATACGAGGAGTAATCCTGACCCAGATCCACCTACAATTGTGGATAATCCAAACACAATTTCTAGAGGCATTCAAGGCATTTCTACACAATCAGGTACTCCATTACACACAAAATTCTTGTCCTCTGAAGTTTTAAGAAGTCCTGAAGGTAAAAATTTTGATGATAAAATTCAGGAAGTCTTTTTTAGGTCTGAAAATGAAAAATAATTGACTGAAATTGTTTTAGACCTGTAAAGAAGAGGTATTGACACCTCAGCCTTAGTGACCCAAAAAGATAAAGAATATTTTTGGGAGGCAGTCACATAAGAATTATTTTTAGAGAGGGAATCTTTAAATAGGTTAAAGGAACATGACCCATTTGAAATCTTGCTAAGAATTAAATATAGTTTTCCTTTAGCTAATTGGAGTTCAATTGTAATTGGACAATAAAGACCAACCAGCCCACCTCCTAACAGTCCCTCTTCTTCTACTACTGGTGTCCCTAAAACTACCATAGTTTTAGTCATAATGGCAGGAAATGTGCCACCTTCACCTATTGTTTCACTTGCTAGGTATGCCCTTCTTGTTCTCCCAGTTGTCATTAATGCCCTTCCTAGCAAATACTCTGCTAGGATCAAAACTTGGGGAAGTGATGAAGAGATTACAGTTGAAGAGCATGTACATCATTTTAATGAATTTATAGACAGGGAGGAGGTTGACCATGAGGATCTCAAGATGAGGCTATTTTCTCAGAGCTTTACTGGTAAGGTCAGAAAGTGGTTCAAATCCCTTGATCCAGGAAGCCTACATAATTGGAATGAATTTGAAGATAGCTCCTTGAGAAAGTGGGGAAATATAACCAACACAAGCCCTCACTGAGTAAAATAGTTTGAAAAGAACTATTGATGAAACTTTCCAAAATTTCTCCAAGAGATTTAACAAATTTTATGACTCCATACCTGCCCATCTTAAGCCTCCTCCAGGAGTAGCTCAACTGAGATATGATGAGGCCTTTGACTATGAATTTTCTATCCTTCTCAGAGAAAGAGAATCCCCTTCATTAGATGAAATGAGAAATGATTTTGTGAAGGTGGAGGTCAATATGATAGTAGCTAAAAATTCCAAGATAGGAAAGACAAAATTGAAAGAAGAAGATAAGCCTTCCACCTCAAATGACAAATTTGACTCCATGATGAAAACAATGGAAAAACTGATGGATAGGCTTGCCCTTGGAAACACTTCTACTCTTCCTAAACAACATGAACCACAATTTATAAATCCTCAGTTCAGAAGACCTCAAAACCGGCAGAGACCAAGGGAAAACAGAAATCAGCCTGACCCTCAAGTAAGGCCTCCTTTTCAGAAAAATTTATTTGATGAATAATATCAGCCTGAAATACTAGAAGACTCCATTCATTTCTTAGATGAAAACATGTCTGGAATGTTTTTGGATAAGGAAGAGCATGATGATTCAGAACATGATGTAAACAAGGGTGATGAACCATCTGATTACCTTAAACGATATCAACATGCAATATTTGAGATGAAGAAACAATACAACCTCAGAAACATAAATGTTCCAATTACTGCAAATAAAGCACAACCTAAGAAAGATGCCCCTAAAGCGGCTGAGTTTAGAAAATATCCACCACCTCCTTCTCCTGTCAAAGAGATTGAGAAAATTGCTTATGTTTTCAGTTTGGAGAATGAGATTTCCAAAATCAAGATCGCAGTCCCTTTTGGAAAAATTCTTAAAGTGAATGAATACAAAATTAAAATTGTAAAAATTTTGAATTCCCAACCAGGAGATGCTGACATCCTTAATGTTCAAGAAGATCATCCAACCATATACTTGGGACCAATATTGGAGGATGAGAAGAATGAAGAAGTGCCTCCTTTCTATGTCAGCCTTAGCATTCATGAGATGACATTACACAATGCCATGTTGGATTCAGGGACCTCTCATAACCTCATGCCTAAAGTAATTATGGAAAGGATGGGATTGGAAATTACTAGGCCATATAAGGATTTGTTTTCTTTTGATTCAAAAAGAGTTCAGTGCATTGGTTTGATAAAGGATGTTGTTGCTGGTCTTAGACAAGTCCCTGCCAAGACAATGGTAATGGACATTGTGGTAGCAGACATTCCACCCAAGTTTTGCGTGCTGCTATCAAGGTCATGGGAAGAAAATATCAAAGGCACCATGTAGATGGACCTAACTTATGCTACCATTCTTGTTTTTGGTGAGAAAAGAAGACTATACAGAGAAAAAAGGATGCCTTATATGGTAAGTAGTAAGGAAAAACCTCATAATTTCCCAATATATGTTGTTGATACTGAATTAGGATCTTCTATACTTTTCAATGAACTAACTGATGAAGAAGAATATGAGAAGAAAGAAGAAATTTAAGAGATTGAAAATCAACAAACATAAAATTAGAAAAACAATGAAGAAAAGGCAGAAGGTTGGTGGTTTTTACACTTTGATGGGTCAGCAGGAAGAGAGGGGGTTGGAGCAGGAATTTGGATCACAACTCCAGAGGTGAAAGTAAGTTCTTTTCTTTCAAACTGAACTTTGATTTCACAAATAATATGTCTAAGTATGAATCTCTATTTTTGGGTTTAGAAATTTTGAAAAGATTGGGTGCCCAAAATATTTCTGTTTGTGGAGATTTTGAATTAGTTATTAAAAAATTTCAGGGTGTATATCAAACCAAGAATATGAGAATGAGAGCATACAGAAAGATTATCATGGAGATGTTAGAGAATTTTCAAGAATATTCCTTTATTGTGAAGACTAGGGATCAAAACTCAGTAGCTGACTCCCTAGTTGTCTCTGTAAGTCTGTTTATTATTCCTGCACATTCCACTGAAAGATATGAGGTTGAAGTTCATCATAGACCTGCTATCCCTAACAACATAATTCATTGGCAAGTTTTTGAGGATGACCAGGAATTCAAAAACTTCATAGAATTGAAAGAGGAGTTTGAAAGCACACAAATATACTAGCAAAACATGCTTGTTGAAATTAAAGGTAATTCTGAAGTATTGCAGCTGAAGAATAATTCTATACCTAAAAGTCTCATCCCACTTGAAAATATTTTCGACCAAAATGATGTGTTCAAGTATCCTAAGATATAAGCTGATGATGAAGAAGTAGAGAGTTGTAACCTTGGTACAGTAGCAATGCCAAAAATGATCAAACTTTCTAAGTTTCTTTCTGCAGATATGAAATAGAAATATATTGAGATGATGAAAATTTTCATAGATGTTTTTGCATGGAGTTATGCTAATTTGAAGAAATATGATCCTAATATTATTCAGCATACTATTCTCATTAAAGAAAATGAAAATCCTTTCAAATAGAAGCTGAGGTGGATTAATGCACTTCTCATGCCTCTAATTAAGAAGTAAATTAAGAAGCTCTTTGATGTCAAAATTATTGTCCCAATCAGATTCTCAAAGTGGCTTGCTAACTTGGTTCCAGTTAGAAAAAAGAGTGGAGAAATCAGAATCTACATTGACTTCAGAAAATTGAACAAAGCCTCTCTGAAGGAAAATTACCCTCTCCCAAAGATGGACCAAATTCTGCAGAACATTGTTGCTTCCCAAAGGATGTCTATGCTGGAAATTGTTTTAGGATACAATCAGATACTAGTGTATCCAGAAGATCAGGATAAAACTATCTTTACCACAACATGGGGTACATTCATGTATGCCAAGATGCCCTTTGGTCTGATGAATGCAGGAGCGACCTTTCAAAGAGAAATGGACATTACCTTTGCTGAGGAGAAAGAGAAGTTGGTGGTTGTCTATATGGATGACATAACAGTTTTCTCAAGGAGAGAGGAAGACCGCTTAAAGCATATGGAGAAGGTTTTGTTGAAGTGTAAAAGGTTTGGTATTTCTCTTAATCTCACTAAGAGTATTTTTCCTTTAACTTCTGGAAAGTTACTTTGTCACATTATATCTAAATATGGGATAAAGATTGATCCAAGAAGGGTAAATTCCATTAAGAAAGTGGATCTTCCTAGAAGCATGAAGGAAATTCAGTCTGTGGATCATAATCAGCTCCCTATTAAATTTTCGCAATCAACCTCGTTTAAATCCTACAAATCCCCTCTCTTGGCCTAAGGAATCCGTTTTCAACCTACCGTTACCTTTCTCGCCCCCAAATTACATTTAAAAGGGCCATAAAACCCATATTGGAAACCCTGTAAAGCCTAACACTTTTTCGGCCAGACCCCCGTACCCTTTTCCTCCATGTAATTCAGTGCTGGAACCGAGGGAAAAAGCACTAGGCGCTTATAAAAGTATATCGGGTGCATTCTGAGCCATCCGATCAAACCGTAAATCAATGTACCATAGTTCTCCCGCCGTGGTGGTCCCGCACCCAAAAACACTGTTCAAAACTACCCGGTATTCATCGCACTGCCTTTCGCAAGCGGGCGGTAAGTTTCATTTGGCCAGTTATTCCATACAGTGTTCGCCACGCGTCCCAGCGTACGACTCCAAAACCGTCGTTCATTGCACGCTATTGTTCGACAAGAGATGCACAGCGATATTGATGTTAGCCATTGGATTTGGAGATTTCCATCTAACGGCCGTCACACATCGGAGCTGCACAGGTTTTAATCCATGGAAAATACACCCCTGGCCCACCGTCCATTGCCTCTGACCCTTTTTCAACTGTCGATCTCCTCCCGAGATCGGACGGTCAGGATTTGATCGCCCCTACCTTTGACCAGTCCCACCTTCAGCATTCCACTATCTTTCTCCATGGCCATCTCACACTGTTACGCTGAACTTCCTACCATCGCCCTACAGACCACCATGCAGCGCTGTCATTTCTCATTATTCCCCATCTCATTCATCTTCCCATGCATGTTTTCCTTTAACAAGTTTGTGGATTTCGCAAGGGTACGAATGGTGATGAATTGCCATGATTCACAGCTCTTAATTAAAAATGGAAAAAATACAAGAAAGGACCAGTTTTCAAAACTGAATTAGGAAGAAAGCTCCAGGAAGGAAAATCGATAAGACTTCCATTAAATAATCGGGGTTAAAATCTGTCAAACCCTGCAGGAAAATTCAAGGTGCCGATTTCACAGATAAAGATATTAAAGGAGCAGCAGGAAAATCTCAGTGGACGAATGAGGAATTCAACGCTCAGCATTGAATATTTTCAACCATGACTCAAGTTTTAGAAGGCAGAGGGTACAATGCACCAGAAACAATATCCTTCAGGTTTTATTTCAGCACCATTCTCTTTCAGGAAAGGATGGAATGTTTACGTGATTTCTCCGCTTTGCCGTGTTCCTGGAGAGATTTCTACCCAGTGCATTTATTTCAGTTAGCAGGCCATAGAGTACAAACAACATTACAAAGTCATTGAGAAATATGGGCATGCACGTCTCCGCCATTTTGTTTTAATGATACAATTAAATTTTCATCACCCACTTTCTTCATCAGTCTTCTTTGTTTCCTATAAATCTCCCTAAGAACAAATTATTCAGGGTTCCATATTTTATTAGAAAACTATGCAGTGAAAGGATTTTGTAGACATTTTGTAAAATTCTTGTATGAAGGCTCAGAGCCCATAGGGTCTCAGTGAGGAGGAGTTCTATTTTTCAAAGAGGATTTTGGTCTTTGATATTTCATAGTCTGTAACTCTCTTTATTTGTGTTGTATTAATAGAACACTTCATTTCATCCATCTTTCTTGTATCATGTTTTGGAATGCGAGTGGCTCACTGATTTTTAGTATGGATTCATCCTAGTTGATGCCCATGCTCGAATTAGTCAAGCACTTTAAATATGGCTCATGCATGACATTTTCTTCCATTGTTTAGCTAACCATACTTCTGCTATATTGGTTTCTTTGGGAGGGTGCTTTTAAAATGCTATTATCATGTATGGATTCTTAGATTGGTAAGCCCATGCATGGTGGTATTGTATATCTAGGTATCAGTTCAGTGTTAACCAATATCTTCTTAATATCTCTTTCACTACATACACCTTCTGATAATTTATGTATGTGAAGTATTTCTGAATCGACCCGCTTTGCAGTAAACTGTCTCTGAATTGTCTGTTGCTTTTGTACCAGAGTTCTGCATCTTGCCTCTGCAGTATCTCTTTTCCTGTGTTAGCTTCTGAGAGTTTGGTCCCATTCTATTGTATTTATCTATTTACAGGAGATAGCATATGAGCTGAATCTGACAACTTCATACATTATATTATACGCTCCTTGCTATGCTAATATGTCCTAGGCACTGGTCTATCAAAACTCTAAGCTGTCTCTAGGAGTGACAACATCTTTCTGGCGCCATTGCCGGGGAACGAAGTTGAGAAAATTTAAATCCTTGGGCCTCGATAAAATCTAATTCACTCTTCAAGTAGGTGAGTGTGGAGAGTTGAGAGGTGTATATCCCTCACCTTGCCGACTCCACAGTTCCTAAATGATTGAAAAGACTCCACTGGGAGACCATGTCACAGTATAGCATCAGTCGTGCTGGAGACGAAATGACTCCACTAGTAGAAGACTCGGAATTGGTTCAGAAGATGCAGTGATCATCTTTGCAGAGACATGGATCAAAACATGGATAGGGATACAAAGCTAGATGCTTTGAATGATCAGATATATGAATTAAAGAGAATGTTTAATAAAGTGCTGAAGAGGTATATGGCTAATATGAGTACAAATGATGATTATTTAGAACAGCCCATGCCTCTTCCAGAACAAGGACAAACTCAAGACCTAGATAATGAGCAAGACACGTATGATGTTTTGAAACCTATGGAGGATGAAGAGGAAAGCGATCAGGAATTTCTTGAGTTCGTACCTATGTCTTGTATTATGCTGGTCAGAGAATATCATGACCTAATAGCAAAGGTAAATAGGGAATGTTGCTTGGAGGAAACAAGAGACCACATAGAAGATGTAAAATCTGATGTGAAGGAAGAAACCACTCATGGGCCTTGCAGTCTAACCGAATATCATCAGGTTCATGAGGACTGGCCTGAATCAGAGAGAGATCAAGAAACATCAGAATATCCCCAAGATTCCCCTTTAAGCACAACTGAGGATATTCTGGAAGAGGTTCAAGAAGGCATCCTGCCTCCAAATCAACTAGTATAAGAAAAAGAGAGCTGCTACTCTTCTGCAAAAAGAAACACAAAACAATCATCTACTTTGATAGAAGAAGAGGTTGATCAGATATTAAATCAGCAGTCCATCTTAGAAATATTTTATAGAACAGATTCCCTTGCTCATTCGTCTTATGAGTTTGATGATACTGATCCGAAAGACTCCTCTGTGGATCAGGATGAAGAAAGACCTGTTGAGAGTCCAGTATGGTTGACTTGGTTGAGCCAACCAATCTATGACATTGATGGTGAGAGTTACGACAGTGTAATAACAGATGAAGATTCTTTGAATCTTCACTCTACTTTACCACAGATCATCAGTGAGACTGGAAACCAAAAACCTTCCTTTTTAGAGGATGAGGAGGAAAGCAAAGAAGAAATCCTTGAGCAGTTTGAAAGCAATGAGCCTTCTCTTACAAAAGAGGAAGTAATGGAACAAACCACTGCTCAAGAATACATAGATCTGTTCACAGAGCCCAGCTCATCATAGCAGAATATGTCAGAGCTCCAAGAGGACATAACTGCCATACATGATGAGTCCTCCAGTTCAGAAAAAGAAGAGGAGGGAGATTATGTTTGTTGGCAATATGATGCAATGTGTTGTCCTTGATGGCAACCCACTTGATGAAGATGATGGCAACACTTGAAGAAGATGATGGAAACACTTGAAGAAGATGATGGAAACCTACTTGATGAAGTTGTTCTTGAATTGATGAGCTTGTTAATGATGTACATACAATCAATACAGAAGGTGCAGAAGAAACAATTTCCAGAATGGACCAGAACAATGATGAAAAGTGTGTGTTACAAGGCATACACGGGTTTGTCAAGGAGAAGGCACGTATGCACATGGAAAAGTACGTGCCAAGTCACGTATGGTCAATTTCGCTCTAAATGTGTAAAACCAAGGGGCATTACCATGGTATTGACCCATTGTATTGAGCGCTGGATTATCTATTTGATCCCGTCCAAGAATACCATCAGCTGTTGAGTGGTTTTGACTCATGGTATTGATAAAGGCTAAACCTATATAAGGAGAAGATAATAATAGTACAAGTGGGTGCAGGAGTCTGGGTTTGAATGTTTTACTTCGCTCTGAAGTATGTCTGAATGGAAAGGGTAACAGTTTGATGATAGATCTGAATCTGTGTTGCACCTATGAAGAAAATGATGAAGAAGGTTATCTAGATTTGAAATGTATTTGTATATTCTAGATCTGTTTATGGAATGCTTAGATCAGAGATGAGGCGGACATCTGTCTGAAGTAAAGGGTTAATTCTGAACTGAATATCTAATCTGAAGAAGTAAGCTGCTCTATAATGTTTAAAGATCTATACGCAAGTTTATAACAGTGGAAGTGCGTATATACACGGGTTGGATAAAGCGAAAGCGCATATGGGTTGTGAAATCAGTTCTAAAGTATGTGCAGAGGTATATGCGGGTTTATATGCATGAAAGCACATATATACGCGGGATAAGTGAAAGGAAAGCGCGTATGAAAACTAGGGTTTTGCTGAAGTATGAAGTATGAAATGTGTTAGGTCTCTGTAATAAGCAAGAATGGAAAAAGTCTAATCACAGAGTTAACATCATTTCAACCAGCTTTGGGATTCTAGGATCTAGCCCTCCTGAATCCGAAGAGGGATCTCTCCAATATGTACAAAGATAGATTTTTCTTTGAAGTTTGGGATGAGAATATTAGGCTAGTTATAAAGACCAAGGGTTCTGTTTGTTTTTGGATGATTGAACATGATTGATGTCTGAGGTGGAAATATCTATATGCAAATAGGTTCAGAGGTGAGAAGTTGCAAGAAAAAAAAGGGTAAGCTTTGGTCAAGATGAAAGATGATGGCAGGTTTTCAGTCCATTGGGCTATGGAGTCATAATAGGATTTAATCGGGGTAGAAAAAAGCAAGAGTGGTCCATGGGGAAAGTCATCTGTGTCTAGGGATCTCTTTAAGGTTTGATTTATGGAATGGAGTGATACAATAAGAAAGGGAAATAACAGATGCAGAAGAAAGAGCAACCCAGGATCTAGTAAGTACTTTGAAACTAGCCAGCCTTTGACCAGGCACTTAGGAAAAACATAGAAGGAAACTAGGATCTGGTAAGTACTTTGAAACTATCCAGCCTTTGATATACTTCTCATAGAAAACATATAAAAGAAAAACAAAGGAAAACTTGAAGGCAACTTTTGGAGTAGAAACTAGAGGGTCGGGCGTACCACAAATCCTCTCCTAGCTCTTCTTTACTTACTTACTTTCAAGACAATCACAGGGATAACACAGAATGGCCTAAGATCTGATAAGCACTTTAAAACTAGTCAAATTTTAACACATTCTAAGGGAAACCTTCAGATAATTATGCAGACAAGTCTGGGACCAGGGCTAACCATATCTTCCTTCAGTTTATCTTCACACAACGTATACTGAAAGTAACATTCAAAAAAAATATCCAATTAAGACAATAAGACGAGGGAACGCCAGCATTCTTATGCCTAAACTGAATTAAATCATTCTCAAATAACACAGTGGAAAGAAAACATATAAATAAAGATTTCTCAGCCATAGAAGGTTACTGGTATTCAGTAGGTCCTAACCCTGTTTAAACTCTTCTTTGTAGTGGAAAATGAAACAAAATGAAAACAGAAATGAAACAACAAGTTACAATGAGAATAAAATCACTGTCAACATAGATCAAGATCTCATAAATCAGCTTGTATTGATGCTCCAAAACCAGTTACAATCTTCAAATCCAGTGTTTTAATTCATCTCTCTTCACAACCTAACCTATTTGTTGCAAGCAGAGCTCCAAGAGCCAGTGAATCACTATTTACAAACAGAAGCCTTCAGCTCAATTACATTACAATGCTTCAACAATTACATTAGCAACCAACCCCTCACTCATCCTCTACTGAAGTATTTATAGAAGGATGAGGAGGTGAGGCCTGATGAAAAGATCTCAAAAACCAATTAATATAGATATTAATGTCTTCTTAGCCTTCGAGGGGCTCAATGAGGAAACTATACATGTGTTTTTCTGTATCTAACTGATTGACACTCATGAATTTTAGCTCAGTGGGTGCTTTGTTTGACATTTGAGGCTTTGTGTACTTATTAGGGTTACTCTGTGAACATTCTGCCATTAAATCTGAGGCAGAAGTAACTTCTTTAGCTGTTTCGAGGCAAAAATCTGATCTTGTTCAATAAATTCAGCCTCTGATTGAGCATTTTGGGACAATAGGTGGCACTGCAGTGGTTGAGGAATCAATTCGCCTCAGATATAGCGGTGGAGGCATTCTGTCTGAAAAACACTTTTAGGTTTACCTTTTAAACAGTGTTTTGAGTCAGGGATTAGGCTTTTGATAACTAACTTAGCCGTAATCCCCACTCATCCGTCCTTCAAATCTCTGCTCGGATCCTTTCCTATGACTGATACTCTTTCTCTGCGATTTCTTTGTTGTTTTCCAAGTTTAACAGGGGCATATAGCAGCAAAGTCTCATGAAACCTCGTTGACAATAAAGTACTGCATCCTGTGGATAATTTCCCTAAGGTACTCGAAAGGCAGAGGATCACCATCCTCGTCCCACGAAATATCTCCATTAAAACCAGAAAAACCTTAAACCTGCACAAAACAAACAAAATGAGGAAATCCTGCGTTTATATGGGTAGATCTGCATCGGAGGGTGTGTGGAGGAGCGGGGAAATCTGAGCCGTCAATCGCGCTATGATCGACGGTCGGGAGCGATCGGGAAAGTCAGCGGTGGAGGGAGTTTGACTGGGCTACAGAATCAGGTTTTTGAATGTGAGTCATCGATCTGCAGAGATCGACGGTGGAGATGGGTTTTCAGTTGCGCTGGGGCCCAGCTGAAACACATGCAACTTGGTTAAAGGGCGGGTGACTTCAGCGAAGGCCAGCCATTGGATGTGGAGGTCTAGATCTAACGGCTATCGTTGATTCCGCTGGGCGGCCATGATCCGGAAGATAATGCGCGGGGGCGGAATTTAAACGGCGGTTTTGAAACAATGAATGGGACAAGTGTCAAGAGGCGTGTGGAATCGCTGGGCATCGGGCCAAAACCACCTTATGCTAAAGAGCGGTGCGGAAAGGAAACCAGTGGTTTTGGGAAACAGTGCGGGGGACGGCGGGGTCCACATGGTAGGTCGCACGCCGCACCGTTCGATCTTTGGAGCAGATTGACGGTCAAGATTGTTTTAAAATCATTCGGGCGGAGAACATTAGAAATAAATAAAAACCCGATTTTTATGCTTTATAAAGGTTTTTGGCATCGGGTGGAGAAATATTTTGGAAAGGATAAGCGCCTGATGGTTTGAAGGTGGGTTCTGGTGCTCGGGCATATGGAGAAAAAAGAGGCAGGGGGCTTAGCCTGAGGGGCTTAAGTCCAACGTATAGAAAAAGTGTGTTTTCTATGGTTTTTAATGGTTTTTTTTAAGGAGATAAAGGCTTTCGGTAAGGTCAAAATAGTGGGTTTTAACCTTATAAAAGGGATTTTAATGAAATGAAAAAGGGAGAAACATGAAATTGTGGGGTTTTCATGGAAAATGGAGAATAGAAAATGAGGTTAGTGGTGGAAAGAAGAAAAACGGAAAAGGGTCCTTTGCAGAAGTATTCAACTGTGGATTTTTATAGGATTTCAGAGGCTTTTGAAGTATGAAACAACAGTATGGGATATGGACAGAGGGAAAAGGCTGGAGGCCTTATAGAGACTTCAAGAGCCAACAACTTTTATTGATAAAACTTGTTCCTTGGAGGCTCCCAAAATTTTTAGCCACCTTTTGGTATAACAAAATATTATAGGTGGCTAACAGTGGCTCCACTTGGGGATGGTGCCTTCTCGAAGGCATCAAGAATTCAGACTTGATTTCTCTGGGAGGCTGACTTGTGCCTGATCCTTCAGATTTCTCTTCTCTTTCTGGATGATCTTGCTTTGCTTCTGAAAATAATATTAGTTATGAAAGAATAATGGACTTCATCAATACAAATTTCTACCTACCCAATCCTACTGATCTAACATGTTTTCTTCATTAGAGTGCACTTGGATTAGAAAAAAAATTTCGCAATATTTTATTCTTTGAAAGCATAAAAAACTAATATAATTCTACTCCTTATTTCTCCCTGAACTCAGATTAAACAGTGGAGCTCAGCTTCTTCTCTACCTCAACTACTGTCTGTTGGGTTTAAACTGTCCAACAGACTTTGATTCTCTAAATTCTAGAACAGAAATTTAAAAACAGCCAAATCAAGATTAAGCTATTTGGCTTGCTGTGATCTATGGCATAAAAACAAGCTGCACATAGATTATTATTTGCAGAAACTTTTAAACAAAACGGAAGGCTTAAGATCCGAAAAATTTCGAAGTACTGCCTTCTCTCTTTACAGCTCTGTCTCTGACTTTATTTGAGTTGTTGTTTCTTTTTCTTTGGTTTAGATTTTGAGTTTGTTTGAACCTTCAATTACTATCCTAATCTATCTACTGATAAGCTAAGATTAAACAGTTTGGAAAATCAAATTCACTATCCTATCAGCAATAAATTCAAAAGCTAATTAGTCAAGATTAGGTTGTTTGACTAACTAGATGTGTGTTTTGCAGGAGTGGCATTTGAGCTTGCACACTTTTAGATTTGTTTCTCTTTTTGACATGGGGCCTTGCCTTTCTTGTTTTCATTCCTGCCCTCTTTTCATTTTTCCTTTGTTTTTGTATTTTTTGATTTTTCATAACTTTGAATGTAATGGTGGATGGACTATTCATAATGGAAAAAGGTAAAAAGGCTTCAAAACATAAAATGGATTAAGAGAAGTAATGCTTTAGCATCCTGCCATTGACAGGACCCCCAAACAATTTTGTTCCATCCAGTTCCTATAAGAAAAATGCATTATTACCAGCGACTAAATGAATAGAGTAAGGGCCAAGCCATAGATTGTCAAATTTTCCATGCTTGCCTTTTTCTTCCCTCCTTGAGTCCCACTTCAAAACTTTGTCCCCAATCTTGAAATTGCTGTCCTTTGTTCTTCTGTCAAATATCTTCTTGATACTGTCTTGTTTCTGCAATGCTTTGTTATACACTTCTTCTCTGATTTGCTGAAGATGAATGGTCTGATTTATTCTTCGGGTCATGTCATTTTCTTTAGTCTGCAGCTCTTGGATCAACTTCATAACTGGTACCCCAAAACTGTTAGGAAAAATGGCATCTGTACCATACACAATTTGGAAAGGTGACATACCAATAGATTTCTTCAAAGTTAATCTGTCAGCCCAAAGTGCATGGATCAGCTTTGTGTGCCAAGACTTTTTATTGTCCTCCAACAATTTCTTGATTATGTTCACTAAGCTTTTGTTGGAATATTCTGCAAGTCCATTACCTTGAGGGTAATAGGATGTGGGGTGTCCCAATTTTATCTGATACTTGTGACAAAATTCAACCATTTTCTTTGATCCAAATGCTGCTGCATTATCTTTGATGATCTTGGTAGGAAAACCAAATCTGGAGAGGATGTTAGTCTCCATAAATTTTATGATAACTAAATCATTGGCCTGTCTACAAGGAATGGCTTCTATCCACTTAGTGAAGTAGTCTATGGCGGTGAGAATCCACCTATGCTGGGCAGAAGATGGGGGGTGAATTTCTCCTATGAAGTCAAGTCCCCACTATTGAAATGGAGCTTCAACAGTGATTGGATGCAAGGGCAGGGGTAGCAGTTTTCTTCTGCCCTCAAATAATTGGCATTTGTGATAGGCAACGATCATATTGTGTATATCCGAAAAAAGAGTAGGCCAATAGAAACCAGCCCTCAAAATTTTGTTGGCTGTTGCCTTCCAATATAAATGACCTCCACACTCTCCTTCATGGAATTCCTGCTTAACCCTTTCTGCATCAAACTTAGGCAAACATTTAAGCAATATACCACTTGCATTTTTCCAATAAAGACATCTATCTATAATGCAATAATTTACTACTTTTAGCTTCAAGAACCTTGCCTTTGTTTTCGATAAACCAGGAGGTGTATTTAGATTAAGCAATACATAAATAATATCGGCATACCAAGGAGAATTCATAAAATGGTCTTCAACAATGGGAGTTGAGAATTCTTCTTGGTTATCCAAAGCATTAATCATGTTAATATCAAGAACTTCACAGTTTGATTCAGCCATTAATCTAGCTAGACCTTGGCCTTTGATGAGTTTAGTGGGTTTTATCTCTAAATCATATTCAAGGATAACAACAATCCACTTACCTTTCTTACCATCTGGGTCCTGTGTTAGAATTTCTTTAACAACCGAATTTTTGACAAAGGCAATAATGTGTGAGTGAAGGATGTATACTCTGAAGTCTTTTAAAGCCTTTACCAAAGCAAAAGCTTGCTTCTCCATGATGTTATACTTCAAAGGGGAATCCCTCAATGCCTTGCTAAAGAATGCAATAGGCTGCTCTTGTCCTTGTGGATTTTTCTGTAAAAGGACAATAGCTATGGTATGTTCTGATGCAAATGAGAAGATATAAAAGTCTTTTGAAAAATCAGGACTTATGAGAACTGGTGTTTTGGTTAATGCTTGTTTCACCAGCTCAAAGGATGTCTTTGCTTCCAAGGTCCATTTTACCCCTTGCTCCTTCTTCAACATATTTGCGATATTCCTAAGGAGCTTGGCTAAGTTAGGGATGAACCTTCACAAAAAGTTTATCTTTCCAATGAAAGACTACAACTCTTTTATGTTTCGAGGATGAGAGATTTGCAATATGGCCTCAATCCTCTTTGGATCTATATTTATACCCTCTTCTGAAATAATGTGCCCAAGAAGTTTACCTTCTTGGAGACCAAATAGAGTCTTCTTTGGGTTTAAGGTTATTCCAAACTTTCTGCATTTCTCGAAAACTCTTCTTAAATGTTCTAAGTGCTCTTCATCTATTTTTGAAAACACAGTAACATCATCAAGATAGATAATGATGAAGAAACCCAATTCTTCCGAGAATTCTATGTCCATGGCTCTCTAAAAGGTTGCTCCAGCATTCATTAGACCAAAAGGCATTTTCACATACATGAAAGTGCCCCATGGTGTAGTAAAAGTTGTCTTTAATTGATCAGCTGGGTGAACTAAGATCTGATTATACCCTGAATATCCATCAAGAAAAGAAATTCTTCTAGACCCTACCACCCTTTGTAGAATATGATCCATTTTTGGTAAAGGATAGTTGTCTTTCAATGAAGCTTTGTTTAAGTCTCTAAAGTCTATACAAAGCCTGATTTATCCAGTATTCTTTCTAACAGAAACTAGATTAGATACCCACTCAGAATATCTAATAGGGACAATAATACCAGCTTCATACATCTTCATGATTTCCTTCTTAACCAAAGGCAGCTGTATAGGGTTTATTCTGCGTAGCTTCTGTTTGAATGGTTTTTGGTTTTCTTTAAGATGGATTTTGTGATGTATTATTTCAGTGTCATAGGACTTAAGATCTTCATAATTCCATGAAAAAATATCAGAAAACTCCTTAAACAGCTCAACATATTCGAGTTTAATATGAGCTGGTAAAGTTTTGAACAGTTTGATCATTCTCGGTTTCTCTTTACTGCCAATATTGCATTCCTCTACCTCAGTCTCTACAGGCTCCATTTTTGGTGTATTTTTCATATCATTAAAATCGAACAACTCTTCCAAAGGTGAAAGACCACTTGGCAAACCTTCATCTTTAGAATGAAGAGTTTCTATTTCTTCTCTTTCTGATCCCGCACTCAATTATGCTTTGTTTCTGAGTTTGCCAGTTTGAAGGTTAATATTGGTAGGCTCAGGAGACGGTTCTTCTTCACCAAGAAATTTTTCTTCGCTGCAATCTGTGTCATAATCTGAGTCCGAACTATGCAGTTCGAATTCAGTTCTGAACTGCATGAAGTCTTCTATTTGTTTGTCATTGTCAAACACTTGCCAATATTTTTTGTTATTAGGCACTGCTGGTCTAAATTTTATCGGAGTTGTGCTGTCTCCAGCTTCATATGGCGTTAGACATGTCCTGGCCGCAAAAGCTAAATTTTGGGCTGTAATGTTTATTTTCCTTTGTACAAAACTCAGGTTGGCCTCCTCAAATGTTCTCAGAAGATCCATGACATCATTCCGATAGGATCTAAGTCTGGGATGATTTGCATTATACTCCCCATTGACTTGCCTAATGATTAACTCAGAATCCCCATACACGTTAATTCTTCTGGCTCCTAATTTCTTCAAGAGATGCAAGCCTAAGAGGAGGGATTCGTATTCTACTATGTTGTTGGAACACTGAAAGTTTAATTTACATGAAATACATTCTGTATGATTGTTTTCAGCGTTATTAATCCAGACCCCTGCACCAGCATTAGTTTTAGTGCATGACCCATCAAATTACATACTCCAAAGAGGATCATCTTCAGTTTTATCAGTTTGGTGAATGTCCTCTGTATGATTTTATTCCTCAAGTTTTTCAATATGTTGAGGGGTATTTTCTTTGCTGTCAAAATTTAACAGCAATGGACCGATGACTTGTAAATCAAGACCTATGTTTTGTTTGCCAAATTTTTCCAGTGCGGCAAACTGTTTTGACACTTGAGTGCCGTGTTCTTCTCCCTTCGTATTAGCCATTAATTATGTTGAAGTGATTTGTTCGGTAATCGTTTCATCATTAAACATGATAAAAGAATCAAGGCTGGTACTTACAGCATATAGAGGAGAGTTTTGAGGCCTGTCTTGACTTGTCACTATGTATTGCATGTGGGACTCCCTATAAAGTCTTCTAGTTTGATTGAAAACAGGGATAGTCGCATAGGTCATGTCCATTTGCATGGTCCCCTGTAACTTAGCCCCCCAAGATCTTGATAAAAGAATTCCATACTTTAGGGGCACATCAGCCACAACAATGTCCATGACTAAGCATTTGGCTGGAATCTGGGCTAAGTTAACACAGAGGTCTTTAATTAATCCTAAAGACCTTACTCTGCTTGAATCAAAGGAGTATAGGTCTTTGTAAGGTCTGGTAATTTCAAGACCCAGGCTCTCCATTACTGCTTTCGGCATTAAATTATGAGAATCCCCTGAGTCGTGCATAGCGTTGTGTAGAATTTTGTCATGAATGTTTAAGCTTACGTAAAAAGGAGGGACAGGACCCTCTTGAAACTTACCTTCAATCTTTGGACCAAAAATAAGCTCTAGTTGGTCATCATTAAGATTGAGTGTGTCCTCGTTCTCTTCTATGCTTAAGGCCTTAAAAATTTGATTCCTATATATATGTTGGGCAGCTAACTCGGTTAAGGGAACAGAGATTTTGAATTTTGAGATTTCCTGTTCCAGGCTGAAAGGAGCCTGATTCTTCGAAGTATTGGTTTCAGCCTTATTAGCTGTCCCTCTATCAACAATTACAGCTTGTTGATTCATTTTATTTGGCACGACGGTTGTAACAGGAGTACTAGCTGAAGTGTTAGCACTACTGATGTTTGCACTCTATTTTTCCAGATTTTGAGTGTCTTTCTCTTTACATCTACCAGAATTATCAGCCATTGTTTTATCCTTTTGTTTGACTGTTTTAGGCTTGGTTCCAGCATTTTTTTTAGAAGGTTTGTCAGAGGTTTTTGTGTTGGGGCTTTGTTGAATCAATCTACTTCTGAGTTCATATTCTTTTGAAGGTTCTGTCATGGAATTTTCCATGTCTTGACAACAATTTTCATTATCATCCCTTTTGTCATCACAAGATGTGTAAAGACCCTCTTTTCTATCATAACGAACCTCAAATTTATCATCATCTACCCCAAATAAGTTTATATCATCTCTCTTTGTTATTTGATCCATTTCCTCAATCCCATTTACATAGTTTTGATGAAAGAGAGGAGTGATCAGTTGATCATCTTCCCTAGGTCAGTTAGGAGGTTGGTTCCTTCTAGCATTCTGATTTTGGTTTTGGTTTTTGTTTTGAGGAGCGTTTTGATTTAGACTTGCTTGCGCTCTCTCAAGAATGCTCATTTTCTTCATCATCTCTTCCATTATTCTTTCCATCTTTGAGTTTGAAGTGGAAGGTATGGATTCCTCCCCAAATGATACTCTTTTCTCTTTCTTCATCCTTGCTCTTTTCTCCATTAAGTTTACTTCCACGGAGAGAGCACCTCTTTTCATATCTTCAAGGGTTGCAAAATCCCTCTCTCTTAACGAATAGGTCATATCAGCATCAAACCCTTCAGGAAATTTGTTTAAAGCTGAACCTTGTGGAGGTTTTAATTCTGGGGAAAGCGCATTATACACACTGTTAAATCTTATTCAATAAGCCTGTACACTTTCCCCTGGGTTCCTATGGAGATTGTTACAGTCAGCAAGAACTTGTAGAGGGTTCTTCCTTACCTCCCATTTGTTTAAGAATGTTTGATGGAAACCTTGAAGATCATTAATACTATGGGGGGCTAAGCCTTTAAACCATTTTCTTGCTTCTCCCCCCAGAATTTGAGAAAATAGTCTAAGTTTGACAGAATCATCATCAATTTCATTTTTGTCAAAGTAGTCATTCATCTTATCCACATGTTGTGATGTAGTTATAGCATTGCTAGCATCATACAATGGGATTTTGGACTGATAGTCCTGTGGAAGGTTGGCTAATGGTACAGGAAGGACTAAGGGGGCATACCATGCTGCCATGATAGGTGGTGGGGGTGGATTTACAAGAGGTGGAGTGGGCTGAAGTGGGGTGG
Organism: Pinus albicaulis; assembly: GCA_034641835.2. Lineage (NCBI taxonomy): Eukaryota > Viridiplantae > Streptophyta > Pinopsida > Pinales > Pinaceae > Pinus > Pinus albicaulis. Next base: position 50,869 of record JAXQQM020070476.1, read on the forward strand.
TTTGAACAGTGGATGTAGGGTGAGCAGATGCGGACGGAACAGTAGTAGATTTCTGAGCTGATCTTGGATGAGGGACACCTAAATTCAACAGAAAATGCAAATCAGGAGGTGTTGTTTCTCTATTACCAAGATGTTCACTGGTTTCAGGAGACGATAGTGAAGACTCAGAATCTATTTGGTCTAAATCACCAAATTACCTAGTCCTGAATGGATTAACTAAGTCATCTTGTGATTGTTGTAGAGCTGAAAGTTTTTCAGGAACTGATTTGGCTCTTGGGGGTGATCTGAAAATAGTTGATAATTTAATCTTAGGAGATTTCCAAAGGATACTTTCTGGGTCATCAACTATCTCAGGTGGATTAGGGTCAGGATGGGCTCTAGTGTGAATCTTTCTAGGAGCCACTATGCTGTGTTTTTGGACCCGAATAACAAGAAAAGTTCAACCGAGTATGAAAATCTCTAAGAGGTTAACTAGTCTATTTGAATTTCAATCCTACAGTCTTCTAACTAGATTTGGAGGATATTATAATGATAAGGGTTCTTCCCAGTGGAGTCTTAAGGTCTGTTCACGATTTTGGAGTCGTCGGGTGGAAATTTTAGAGTGTGTTCAAAGAAGTACACTGTCCACCACAGTGCTTGTGGGACATCCCTTTTCAAGGATATCTCGAAACACAAAAAACTCTAACCAGAGATTAACTGGGAGGGCATTCACCAGATATTTCACCTCCAAAAGAGGATGAGATCCAGAGGCTACCTAGCCCTTTCCAGACTCTTTCTAAGAGTATAAGGTAAAAACACATCAAAGGTAAGTGATAGGTAGGAGCAAGTGTTTTACTAACAATCTGAAATGTTTTTGGTATTTTCTGAGTTATTTTTCATTTGTGGTTTCTAAGAATAAGCTACCTTTGCTTCAAAGACAGTGTATTCTTATGGAAAAGCTAGCTGATTTTCCAAGGTTAGATAAAGTTTATAAGAATCCTAGGGTTCACCTAGTTTGTCACTGATTCAAACAAGTTTCATCATGATTACCATTTCTTGGTAGTGCTTGAAAAGGTTGCTTTTTACTCACAAGGTCTTATGAAGATTCGGGGTTTTAGTTTTCCCCAGCGAAGTCGCCAGAAATGTTAGGTCTCTGTAATAAGCAAGATTGGCAAAAGTCCGATCACAGAGTTAACATCATTTCAACCAGCTTTGGGATTCTAGGATCTAGCCCTCCTGAATCTGAAGAGGGATCTCTCCAATATGTACAAAGATAGATTTGTCTTTGAAGTTTTGGATGAGAATATTAGGCTAGTTATAAAGACCAAGGGTTCTGTTTGTTTTTGGATGATTGAACATGATTGTTGTCTGAGGCGGAAAGATCTATATGAAAATAGGTTCAGAGGTGAGAAGTTGCAAGCAAAAAAAGGGTAAGCTTTGGTCAAGATGAAAGATGATGGCAGGTTTTCAGTCCATTGGGCTATGGAGTCATAATAGGATTTAATCGGGGTAGCAAAAAGCAAGAGTGTTCCATGGGGCAAGTCATCTGTGTCTAGGGATCTCTTTAAGGTTTGATTTATGGAATGGAGTGATACAATAAGAAAGGGAAATAACAGATGCAGAAGAAAGAGCAACCCAGGATCTGGTAAGTACTTTGAAACTAGCCAGCCTTTGACCAGGCACTTAGGAAAAACATAGAAGCAAACTAGGATCTGGTAAGTACTTTGAAACTCTCCAGCCTTTGATATACTTCTGATAGAAAACATATAAAAGAAAAACAAAGGGAAACTTGAAGGCAACTTTTGGAGTAGAAACTAGAGGTTCGGGTGCACCACAAATCCTCTCCTAGCTCTTCTTTACTTAGTTACTTTCAAGACAATCATAGGGATAACACAGAATGGCCTAATATCTGATAAGCACTTTGAAACTAGTCAGCTTTTAACACATTCTAAGGGAAATGTTCAGATAATTATGCAGACAAGTCTAGGATCAGGGTTAGCCGTATCTTCCTTCAGTTTATCTTCACACAACGTATACTGAAAGTAACATTCAAAAAAAATATCCAATTAAGACAATAAGATGAGGGAACGCCAACATTCTTATGCCTAAACTGAATTAAATCATTCTCAAATAGCACAGTGGAAAGAAAACATATAAATAAAGATTTCTCAACCAGAGAAGGTTACTGGTATTGAGTAGGTCCTAACCCTATTCAAACTATTCTTTATAGTGGAAAATGAAACAAAATGAAAACATAAATGAAACAACAAGTTACAATGAGAATAACATCACCGTCAACATAGATCAGGATTCCATAAATCAGCTTGTATTGATGCCCCAAAACCGGTTACAATCTTCAAATCCAGTGTTTTAATTCATCTCTCTTCACAACCTAACCTATCTGTTGCAAGAAGAGCTCTAAGAGCCAGTGAATCACTATTTACAAACAGAAGCCTTCAGCTCAATTACATTACAATGCTTCAACAATTACATTAGCAACCAACCCCTCACTCATCCTCTACTGAAGTATTTATAGAAGGATGAGGAGGTGAGACCTGATGAAAAGATCTCAAAAACCAATTAATACAGATATTAATGTCTTCTTAGCCTTCGAGGGGCTCAACGAAGAAACTATACAAGTGTTTTTCTGTATCTAACTGATTGACACTCATGAATTTTAGCTCAGTGGGTGCTTTGTTTGACATTTGAGGCTTTGTGTACTTATTAGGGTTACTCTGCGAACATTCTGTCATTAAATCTGAGGCAGAAGTAACTTCTTTGGCTGTTTCGAGGAAAAAATTTGATCTTGTTCAATAAATTCAGCCTCTGATTAATAGGTGGCACTGCGGTGGTTAAGGAATCAATTCGCCTTAGATATGGCGGTGGAGGCATTCTGTCTGAAACACACTTTTAGTTTTACCTTTTAAACAGTGTTTTGAGTTAGGGATTAGGCTTTTGATAACTGACTTAACCATAATCCCCACTCATCCGTCCTTCAAATCTCTACTCGGATCCTTTCCTGCGACTGATACTCTTTCTCTACGATTTCTTTGCTGTTTTCCAGGTTTAACAGGGGCGTATAGCAGCAAATTCTCATGAAACCTCGTTGACAATAAAGTACTGCATCCTGTGGATAATTTCCCTAAGGTACTCGAAAGGCAGAGGATCGTCATCCTTGTCCCACGAAATTTCTCCATTAAAATCAGAAAAACCTTAAAACTGCACAAAACAAACAAAATGAGGAAATCCTGCGTTTATATGGGTAGATCTGCATCGGAGGGTGTGTAGAGGAGCAGGGCAATCTGAGCCGTCGATCGCACTATGATCGACGGTCGGGAGCGATCGGGAAAGTCAGCGGTGGAGGGAGTTTGACTGGGCTACAGAATCAGGTTTTTGAATGTGAGCCGTTGATCTGCAGAGATCGACGACGAAGATGGGTTTTCAGTTGCGCCGGGGCCCAGCAAAAACACATGCAACTTGGTTAAAGGGTGGATGACTTCAGCGAAGGGCAGCCGTTGGATGCGGAGGTCTCGATCTAACGGCTATCATTGATTCCGCTGTGCAGCCATGGTCTGGAAGATAATGCGCGGCGGCAGAATTTAAACGACAATTTTGAAACAATGAATGGGACACATGTCAAGAGGTGTGTGGAATCGATGGGCATCGGGCGAAAACCACCTTCTGCTAAAGAGAGGTGCGGAAAGGAAACCAACGGTTTTGGGAAACAGTGCGGGAGACGGCGGGGTCCACATGGCAGGTCGCGTGACGCACCGTTCGATTTGCGGAGCAGATCAACAGTCAAGATTGTTTTAAAATCATTCAGGCAGAGAACGTTAGAAATAAATAAAAACCTGATTTTTATGCTTTATAAAGGTTTTTGGCATCGGGTGGAAAAATATTTTGGAAGGGATAAGCGCCCAATGGTTTGGCGGTGGGTTCTGGTGCTCGGGCATATGGAGAAAAAAGAGGCAGGGGGCTTAGCCTGAGGGGCTTAAGTCCAACGTATAGAAAAAGTGTGTTTTCTATGGTTTTCAATGGTTTTTTTTAAGGAGATAAAGGCTTTCGTTAAGGTCAAAATAGTGGGTTTTAACGTTATAAAAGGGATTTTAATGAAATGAAAAAGGGAGAAACATGAAATTGTGGGGCTTTCATGGGAAATAGAGAATAGAAAATGAGGTTAGTGGTGGAAAGAAGAAAAAGGGAAAAGGGTCCTTTGCAGAAGTATTCAACTGTGGATTTTTATAGGATTTCAGAGGCTTTTGAAGTATGAAACAACAGTATGGGATATGGACAGAGGGAAAAAGCTAGAGGTCTTATAGAGACTTCAAGAGCCAACAACTTTTATTGATAAAACTTGTTCCTTAGAGGCTCCCAAAAGTTTTTGCCACCTTTTGGGATAACAAAATATTATAGGTGGCTAACAAAATGTGTGATCTATTCTGTTGTGTTAAAGCTATCTGTTAATGATGTATTCTACAGATCTGGGTTGTCTTTATTGATAAGTATCAGTTTTGATGTATGACTGTGCTTAAATTTGTGGAGTGGGTCCAGTCTGAAAATATGATGAAAAGTGGCCTGCAAGCTGTGTTCTATTGAAGATATTGGATCCAGTATTAAAATTTATGAAACGTGGTCCATGGTGGTGCTGAGGGTTGTAGCCTTCAGTCAAGGGGTTGTAGATCCCTTCCAGGAGAGGCTGGTAAACGAGAGTAGGGGGTCGTAGCTCCCTTCCAGGAGAGGCTGGTAAACGAGCGCAAGTGGGTGCTTGCGTACTGGTATGAGTCTGTGCTAGTACATAGTTGTAAGATGTTTTCTTTATAATAAAATATTGAAGGCTGAGACAACGGCAGCGGTGGTTTTCTCCCGACTTGGGTTTCCACCTAAAATCCTGGTGTTCATGTGTGATGCTTATGTGTGATGGTTTATTCTGTTATTACTGCACATGCTTACTATTATCTAATCATTAGAAGAAAGAATGTTGCATAGAACTAAGTAAAGAATTAATGGCATAATAAGATCACTGTGTATACGCGAGTTTTATGAAGGATATCCGTGGGTATACGTGAGTCTGGTTCATCAAAGTAGCATATGGGTTTTGAAGTAAGAAAAAGTAAAAAGATTTGAGTATGCCCTAAATATTGATTCACCCCCCTCTTAGTATTTTTCCCAACGATTGGTTTCAGAGCAGGTTCTTCTGCAGAAGCTTGATCGCTTGAAGGAGATCTGTCGCAATGGGAAGTCATGAAGGGGTAATGTCTATAAGGCCACCTCTATTCAATGGAGATAATCTGTTATTCTAGAAGATACGAACAAAATCATATCTGCAAAGTCTTGGTGTAGAAGTATGGGCTATCGTGGAAGAAGGTTATCAATATCCAGCAAGTATTCCCACTGGTGCAGCAGAAAGGAAGAAATATGAAATCAATGCCAAAGCAGTCAATGTCTTATTAGGAAGCATGTATGAACCAGAATTTTCTAAAGTGATGTAGCTAAATTCAGCAAAATAAATATGGGGCAAAATCATTATGAGCTATGAAGGAGATACAAAGGTAAAAATGCAAAACTCCAAACCCTCAAAATTGAATATGAAAATTTGCAGATGCATAGTGATGAGAGTATTGCCATTTTATTTTTACGTCTAGATGATATTGTAAATCGTATGAGAAGTTTGGGTGAAACCATAACCGATACTACTCTGGTGGAAAAAGTCTTAAGATCTTTGACTTCAAAATTTGAGTCAAAAGTATCAGCTATTGAAGAAAGGAAAGACCTGCAAACTCTTACTATTATTCAACTACATGGTATTCTGACTGCTTATGAAATGAGACAAGGAGGTCCTTCTCAAACCAAAGAAGCTGCTTTTAAGGCATGTGCAAAAAGAAAATACAAGGAAGATGTCAAGGAATCAGATTATATATCAGAAGAAGAAGAAGCAAATTTTGTGAGAAAACTCCAACTAGGAACTGGAAGATTCAAAGGTAAGCTCCCCTTCAAATGTTTTGGTTGTGGAAGAGTTGGTCATTATGCTACTAAATGTCCTTATAAATAAAATCATGATAAAGGGAAAGAGTTATTATGCAAATGAAGATAATAATGAAATGTCAAGTGAAGATGAAGAAGATTCTGACCAAAATCTGCTAGTGCTCATGGCAAAGAAGAAAAAGAAGAAGGCTACTCAAGGAAAGAAGATATCTCAGAAAACATGTGCAACAGAAAATGAAGAAGAGGAAACAGGTATTGATTGTTGTTCTTGTAATCCACTCACTTGTGCATGCAATGATGAAGATAGTGAAAGTAACAGTATAAGTCTAGAAGCAAATCTCAAGATCAATGATGAAAGTAATTTTTGGGATCAATTTAAAAAGAGGGAATCTATCCTCAAGGATGTGATCTCTAGATTGAATGAACAAATAGAAACAATGAAGGGACAGATAGAAATGTATCAAAGACTACAGGACAAAGTAACCAATCACAGTGAAGGACTTGAAGCAGAAATCATCTCTCTGAAAGCAGACCTTGAAGCATCAAATAAGAAGAATGAAGAACTTCTACAATCATTTGAAAAGGAAGGACGTGAAGAAGAATTCATCTCACTCAAAACAGATCTGGAAAAATCGAATAAGAAATATGAAGAACTTCTACAAAATTTTGAAGAACAAGAAAATGTGTTGAAAGAAGAGATTTTAAAATTGAATGATCAAGTAGAAGAAGGAAAAAGGGTCGAAGAAAGCATGAAGAAGCAATGCCAAAAATTGGAGGTTGAGGTAAACATTCTCAAAGGTAAATTAGAAGAAAAGGATAGACTCTTGAGGTTTCAAGATAGTACTAATATTATGGACAATATTCTTAGTAATCAAAGATCTCCTGCTATTAAACTTGGTCTTGGTTTTTATGAAACTGTTAAAGGAGAATCTAGTTCACAAGGAAGTGCTAAAGATTCAAAGGATATCAATGCAAAACCTGAAGTATTGGAAGTAACAAAAGATCAATCGGCAATCATGAGATGTCAAAGGAAAACATTCAATAATGTTGAATGCTTTAAGTGTCATAATTATGGGCATGTTGTAGCCAATTGCAGAAGATCATTTCAGCCACAAACAAACAGATTATACATAGAAAGGTACTCTGGTTTCTTTAAGGGATATTGTTTTTCATGCAGCAAGTACGGTCATAAAGCAGTTGATTACAATAGAAGAAAGAATAGAAAAACACATTATGATCCTTATGCTTACTTCTCTGGTCACATAAGATGTTGTGCTTGTAAAAAGTATGGACATGTTGAAAAAGAATGCAGGATGAACAGATCTGAGAAATTGGATGATTTTCAACACACATTTAGAAATTTCAAGCAAAGCTGGAATAGGAAGAAGGACCGGTCAGAAAATTAAGGAATATTGACCCTACTGTAGTCATCCGCTTCTAAAGCTTACTTCTCTTAATGACTGCAGGAGTGATGTGAGATACATTATAGGGATTAGTAATGTATTGTCACAGGGGGAGCGATGTATGGTGATTCTCATGATTGTTTTGGTTATTCTAGTTATGATTATTTCTGACAGAGCATCTGATATGCAGAAGTCAGGTACAAGTGGTACAAACTCAGGGGGATATGAAGGGACGTGAAGTTTCCAATTTTTCACTTTCCATACGCGATTTCAGTGAAATAAAGATGCGTATACACGCGAGTTCCAATGGAGACAGACGTGTATGCACTTATGATAAGAAAATTTGTATGACAGCTGAAGATCAGGAGCATAGGTTCAGGGGGAGCATCAGTCTGGTTGTTAATGACTGTATTTTTGACACTGTATCTTCTTATTTCTCAGTTCTAAATGATGATGACATGATACATGGTTTACTATAATAAGATTATGGATGAGCCCTGATTACTTTTTGCTAAAGAGTATCTTTTGTTTTCACACATGGATAAGAGGAAACTCTTGTGATTTAGAGATAAGGATAAATCATGCAGAGATTGTTGCTAATGACTTGCTGTTGAAAGTATTCAGGTTGTACAAACTAAGAAGGAGCCTTGGTCATATGAAAAGGATGCTTGGATGCACATTTTCAGGGGAAGAATTAGCCTTGCTGAGTATAATGCATTGTTGGCATTATGATGGTTCTAAAATATGATCTCTCTTGAGGTATTTCCAGTATTGGTCATGAAAATTCATATTTGTAATTTGATGAAAAGGTCATGTTGAGACCTATGATGTAAAATTGTTATATTCAGTCATGTAAGGACTTGATCAAATGTGTAAACCACTTGGTTGGGTACTTGAGTCAAATATGTAAACCCTCTTGGTTGGGTATTTGAGTCTCATATGTAAATCCACTTGGTTGGATATTTGATGTAAGCATGAGTCCTTGGTGATAGGAAGGTCATAGAGTCATGTACTTCATTGAAAAATATGTTTGAACATTCAGCATGAACTCAGGGGGAGCATGGTAACTTCAATGCACATCAGATCTACAACGCTCTTCTATCTACATGAGGAGAAAAAAACCTTGTGTGGGTTTTGATCCGCCCTTTGCCCTTGATGTCAAAGGGGGAGAGTGACATGGTGTTTGAATAGGGGGAGAATATCATTATGCTTAAAGTATCTATATCTGTTGTGATCAAACACCATCGTGGTTGCCATCAAGTCTAAAGGGGGAGATTTTTGGCAATATGATGCAATGTGTTGTCCTTGATGGCAACCCACTTGATGAAGATGATGGCAACACTTGAAGAAGATGATGGCAACCTACTTGATGAAGTTATTCTTGACTTTATGAGCTTTTTAATGATGTACATACAATCAGTACAGAAGGTGCAGAAGAAACAATTTCCAGAATGGGCCAGAACAATGATGAAAAGTGTGTGTTACAAGGCATACGCGGGTTTGTCAAGGAGAAGGCGCGTATGCACACGGAAAGGTACGTGCCAAGTCGTGTATGGTCAATTGCGCTCTAAATGTGTAAAACCAAGGGGCATTACCATGGTATTGACCCATTGTATTGAGCGCTGGATTATCTATTTGATCCCGTCCAGGAATACTATCAGCTGTTGAGTGGTTTTGACTCATGGTATTGATAAAGGCTAAACCTATATAAGGAGAAGAGAATAATAGTGCAAGTGGGTGCATGAGTCTGGGTTTGAATGTTTTACTTCGCTCTGAAGTATGTTTGAATGGAAAGGGTAACAGTTTGATGATAGATCTGAATCTGTGATGCACCTATGAAGAAAATGATGAAGAAGGTTATCTAGATCTGAAATGTATTTGTATCTTCTAGATCTGTATATGGAATGCTTAGATCAGATATGAGGCGGACATCTGTCTGAAGTAAAGGGTTAAATCTGAATTGAATATCTGATCTGAAGAAGTAAGCTGCTCTATAATGTTTAAAGATCTATATGCAAGTTTATAACAGTGGAAGTGCGTATATACGCGGGTTGGATAAAGCGAAAGCGCGTATGGGTTTTGAAATCAATTCTGAAGTATGTGCAAAGGTATACGGGGGTTTATATGAATGAAAGCACGTATATATGCGGGATCAGTGAAAGGCAAGTGCGTATGAAAACTAGGGTTTTGCTGAAGTATGAAGTATGAAATGTCTGATCTGTTCTGCTGTGTTACGACTATCTGTTAATGATGTATTCTACAGATCTGGGTTGTCTTAATTGATAAGTATCAGTTTTGATGTATGATTGTGCTTAAATGTGTGGAGTGGGTCCAGTCTGAAAATATGATGAAAAGTGGCCTACAAGTTGTGTTCTATTGAAGATATTGGATCCAGTATGAAAATTGATGAAACGTGGTCCATGGTGGTGCTGAGGGTTGTAGCCTTCAGTCAGGGGGTTGTAGCTCCCTTCCAGGAGAGGCTGGTAAACGAGAGTAGGGGGTCGTATCTGCCTTCCAGGAGAGGCTGGTAAACGAGTGGAGGTGGGTGCCTGCGTACTGGTATGAGTCTGCGCCAGTACATAGTTGTAAGATGTTTTCTTTATAATAAAATATTGAAGACTGAGACAATGGTAGCAGTGGTTTTCTCCCGACTTGGGTTTCCACCTAAAATCCTGGTGTTCATGTGTGATGCTTATGTGTGATGGTTTATTATGTTATTACTGCACATGCTTACTATTATCTAATCATCAGAAGAAAGAATGTTGCATAGAACTAAGTAAATAATTAATGGCATAATAAGATCACTGTGTATATGCGAGTTTTATGAAGGATATCCGCGGGTATACGCGAGTCTGGTTTATCAAAGTATCGTATCGGTTTTGAAGTAAGAAAAAGTAAAAATATTTGAGTATGCCCTAAATACTGATTCACCCCCTCCCCCCCTCTTAGTATTTTTCCCAACACTCTTTCTCAAGAGAGTCTTGTTCTTGATTCAGTGGAAGAAGAAGAAATCCTGGTTGAAGCCTGCCTGCTACATATTCATCACCAAGTATCATATCATGATCCTTATGCACACTTCCTGCAAACATTTGAAGAAGGATCAAGGGTATTTTTGAGCAGCATGTTGCCAGCAGAAAGAAATTTTTTCAAAGCTGCTATTATGGAACAAAAAGAAGAGATACCACTGCCTTTCGAAATACAATAAGAAGGTGATCAGGATTTCAAGATTCATATTGAAGATGCAGTGGAAAATGCAGAAATAAAAGCTGCCCAGGATGAAGACAACCTACCAATCACGGAAGGCCTAAAATAAGAGCCGGTACATCATGTGTTCATTGATCCTATGGCAGAATATATGGAGGCCCTGATTTGCTCAAATTCTCCAGCATTGATCCTTTTCCAGGGCCAGATTCATCCGGAGAGGCCACCACTGATGGTGACCGCAGTTTTGGAGAACCACATGCAGAGCGCCCTGTGGTTATCTCTGACAAGCAGTCAGTGCTCATATCCTTTTTTGTTACTGCTTGACTGGCTGCACTGGCATTATTATATCACCTAGAGCATCAAAGATTTCTAGGTTAGAGTAGAGTACGTAGGAATTCTAAAATAAACCTCAGTCTGTGAGCATGTAGTTATTTTTTTTAATTTCTACAAAGTTTAGCAAGCCAGACAGTCTAATCTTGGCTTGGTTGTTTTTCAATTTCTTTTTTAGAATGTAGAAAAGAAATCCGCTAGACAGTTTAACCCGAGCAGATGTAGTTTAGGTAGAGAAAATGTGAGACCAACAGTTTAATCTGGTCTCATGAAGTAATAAGGGTAGAAGTAGAATAGGTTTATTTTTCATGTTTGCAAAATTGTGAAATTATCCATGAAGGTCCCAGAAGAATATGAGGAGTTGTACCTGAAATTATTTCAGTCTTATAAAGAGGTGTTTGCATGGTCATATCAGGACCTGAAAACTTCTGACATCAGCATAGTGCAGCATACAATTCCTCTAAAGGGAGAACCTCAATTTCAAAATTGGGGATTGCAGAATATGAAGATGCAAGGGAATGAAGACAGTGAAGACTTTCCGGGTCTTGGAAGAGACTTAGGATTTCTTAGGAAATAAATGGTGACTGAATCATCAAGTAAGACCATTCGGTCTTATGATTTCGCAACTGAAAATTTGGTTGTGTTGGCAGGTATTGCAAAAGACAATCTATCTTTTGGGGTTGCCTTGGATACAGATGAATTGCTGTAGTGATGGAAAATCAGAATGTTATTCTGATAGAAGAGTAAAAATGGAGGTGCTGGAGAGCAGAGTCTGCATAGATGATGATCGGGAAGGACTGCGAAGTTCTCGACACGTTCAGGGATGAACGTGTCGTCCCCAGGTGGAGCCAATGTTGATCATAATCAGCTCCCTATTAAATTTTCGCAAGCAACCCCGTTTAAATCCTGAAAATCCACTCTCTTGGCCTAAGGAATCCGTTCTCAGCCTACTGTTACCTTTCCCGCCCCCAAATTACATTTAAAAAGGCTGCAAAACCCATATTGGAAACTCTGTAAAGCCTAGCACTTTTTCGGCCAGACCCCCATACCCTTTTCCTCCACGTAATTCAGTGTTGAAACCGAGGGCAAAAGCACTAGGCGCTTATCAAAGTATATCGGGCGCATTCTAAGCCATCCGATCAAACCATAAATCAACGTACCACAGTTCTCCCGCCGTGGTGGTCCCACACCCAAAAACACTGTTCAAAACTGCCCGGTATTCATCGCACCACCTTTCGCAGGCGGGGATGTAATTCTCGTTTGGCCATCGATTCCATACATTGTTCGCCACGCGTCCCAGCGTACGGCTCCAAAACCGCCATTCATCGCACGCTATTGTTCGACAAGAGATGCGCAGCGATATTGTTGTCAGCTGTCGGATCTATAGATTTCCATCTAACAGCCATCATGCATCAGAGCTACACGGGTTTTAATCCACGGCAAATACACCCCTGGCCCACCGTCCATTGCCTCTGACGCTTTTTCAACCATCGATCTCCTCTCGAGATTGGACGATCCGGATTTGATCGCCCCCGCCTTTGACCGGTCCCACCTTCAGCATTCCACTATCTTTCTCCATGGCCATCCCACACTATTACACTGCACTTCCTACCATCGCCCTATAGACCACCATGCAGCACTGTCATTTCTCATTATTCCCCATCGCATTCATCTTCCCGTGCATGTTTTCCTTTAACAAGTTTGTGGATTTCACAGGGGTACGAGCGGTGATAAATTTCCATGATTCACAGCTCTTAATTACAAATGGAAAAAATATAGGAAAGGATCAGTTTTCAAAACTGAATTAGGAAGAAAGCCCCAGGAAGGAAAATCGATAAGACTTCCATTAAAGATGTGGGGTTAAATTTTGTCAAACCCTGCAGGAAAATTCAAGGCGCCGATTTCACAGATAAAGATATTAAAGGAGCAGCAGGAAAATGTCAGTGGACGAATGAGGAATTCAATGCTCAGCATTGAAGATTTTCAGTCATGACTCAGGTTTTAGAAGGCAGAGGGTACAATGCACCAGAAACAATACCCTTCAGGTTTTATTTCAGCACCATTCTCTTTCAGAAAAGGACAAAATGTTTACATGATTTCTCCGCTTTGCCGTGTTCTTAGAGAGATTTCTACCCAGTGCATTTATTTCAGTTAGCAGGCCACAGAGTACAAACAACATTACAAATTCATCGAGCAATATGGGTGTGCACGTCTCCGCCATTTTTTTTAATGATACAATTAAATTTTCATCACCCACTTTCTTCATCAGTCTTCTTTGTTTCCTATAAAGCTCCCTAAGAACAAATTATTCAGGGTTCCAGATTTTATCAGAAAACTATGCAGTGAAAGGATTTTTGTAGACATTTTGTAAAATTCTTGTATGAAGGCTCAGAGCCCATAGGGTCTCAGTGAGGAGGAGTTATATCTATCAAAGAGGATTCTGGTCTTTGGTATTTCACAGTCTATAACTCTCTTTATTTGTGTTGTATTAATAGAACACTTCATTTCATCCATCTTTCTTGTATCATGTTTTGGAATGTGAGTGGCTCACTGATTTTTAGTATGGATTCATCCTAGTTGATGCCCATGCTCGGATCAGTAAAGTTCTTTAAATATGTCTCATGCATGATATTATGTTCCATTTTTTAGCTAACCATACTTATGCTATATTGGTTGCTTTGGGAGGGTGCTTTTAAAATGCTATTATCATGTATGGATTCTTAGATTGGTAAGCCCATGCATGGTGGTATTGTATATCTGGGTATTAGTTCAGTGTTAACCAATATCTTCTTAATATCTCTTTCACTACATACACCTTCTGATAATTTATGTCTATGAAGTATTTCTGAATCGGCCCGCTTTGCAGTAAACTGTCTCTGAATTGTCTGTTGCTTTTGTACCAGAGTTCTACATCTTGCCTCTGCAGTATCTCTTTTCCTGTGTTAGCTTCTGAGAGTTTGGTCCCATGATATTTTATTTCCCTGTTTACAGGAGATAGCATGTGAGCTGAAGCTGACAACTTCATACAGTATATTATACGCTCCTTGCTATGCTAAGATGTCCTAGGCACTGGTCTATCACAACTCTAGGCTGTCTCTAGGAGTGACAACACAATCTTTCCTTGGAAGGGTGAATTTTGTGAGGAGGTTTATTCCCAAGTTTGTTGAGAATTTCAAAGACATAACCAAGATGCTAAGGAAAGGAGCTAACATCAAATAGATAGTGGAGGAAAATTACTCATTTGAGGAGATCAAGAAGGCACTCACTCAATCCCCAGTGTTGATTAGTCCGGATTTTTCAAAAGAATTTATGGTTTTTACATTTTCATCAGAAAATACAATTGCTGGAATTTTTCTGCAGAAAGGACAACAAGGTACTGAGCAGCCTATTTCATTTTTTAGCAAGAGTCCCAGGGAAAATTTTAAGGAAGGAAAATTTTCTTGAAGTTTAAAAAAATGGCGAATCTCACTAGTCCCTAATATGCAAAATCTAAAATGTTTATTGATATATTTGTAAAATTATTCAATTTTATAATGGTTTTATATATAGTCTCTATATACTGTTGGTGATTGTTAAGGTAAAATAACTTTATATTGTAAAATTTGGGCAAATAACTTTTATTAAAAATAGAAATTGGCGAATCTTTTTTTCGGAAAAAACATGGAAAATTAGCCCACCTGCGAATATTAGCCACTAAAATTTTCCATGATGCAGGACCCTATCTAATTCAAAACTGAAGTACAATATCCTAGAGAAACAGGCCTATGCTTTGGTCAAAGCCATCAAATATTTCAGAATTTACATTCTGCATTCTCATGTCATAGCATTTGTTCCTAATGCTGTTGTGAAAGGCATCTTGACTCAAGCTGATCTTGATGGTAAGAGAGGGAAGTGGATAGAAAAATTGTTAGAATATGATATAGAGATCAGACCTACAAAATTGTTGAAAGGTCAGGGGCTAGCAAAGCTGATGCCACAATCCAATTTTGACTGTCCTGATATGAATTTAATTTTAGAAATTTCAGAGTTATCAGATGAAGATGAAGATTTGATTCCCATTGAAGAAAATTACATCCTATCTTACTGGTACAGAGACATTATTTTTGTCCTACATCATCATAGATCTCCTGTTGAATTGAAAAAATCTAAAGCAAGGTTTGTGAAGCTGAAATATCTAAGGTACTGCATCATAGATAAAAATATGTATTGGAAAGATAATGGTGGTATTCTTTTGAATTGTTTTCTGGAAGAGGAGGCTGAAAAAGTGATTGAGGAGCTTCACAAAGGAGATTGTGGAGGTCATAATTATTGGAAGGCCATAAAAAATAAGATTCTCAGAGCAAGGTACTACTATCCTACTATGTTCAAGTATGTCTACAAAAATATTGTTGCTTGCCATGAATGCCAGATTTTTGATGGTAAGAAAAAACTTCTTCCTTTACCCTTGATGCCTATCTATGTTGAAGTGCCATTCTAGCAGTGGGGGCTAGATTTTATTGGTGAGATTCATCCATCATCTTAAGGTCAACATCACTAGATCCTGACAACAACTGATTATTTCACCAAGTGGATTGAGGCAATCCCAAATAGGCAAGCAAATGATTTAGTTATCATTTCATTTTTGGAGAATAATATATTGCCTAGGTTTGGCTGCCCTATGAAGATCATCACTGACAATGCACAAGCATTCAAATCCAAGAGGTTGATTAGTTTTGTCACCAATATCTCATTACACTTGGACATTCTACTTCATATTATCCACAACGTAATGGTCTTGTTGAATCTTATAACAAGAGAATTGTGAGTATTATTAAGAAGGTGTTGCAGGAAAATAAAAAGCCATGGCATTTGAAGTTGAAGTATGCTCTTTGGGCTGATAGAGTGTACAAAAAAGATCAATTGGAACTTCACCTTATGAAATGGTGTATGGGGTTGATGCCATTTTTCCTACATCCTTGGGAGTTCCTGTCATGAAGCTACTGCAAGGATTAGAAGAGGAGACAAATTCAATTCATAGTAGAATAAACTAGTTGATAGCCTTGCAAGAAAAAGGGGAGGAAGTCTATAATGGCAATCAGCAATCTCAAAACAAAATTAAGAAGACATTTGGAAGGAAGGTCAAAGAGGAGAAATTTCAAATTCAAGATGTGGTATTGAAGTGGGAGGCCAAAATTGAAGACAAGGGGAAACATGGTAAGTTTGAGAATAGCTGGAAAGGTCCATTCATAGTGGCTACATTCCATAGAAACAACACTTGCATACTGCAGGAGATGGATGGATAACCTTGTGTTGGAGGGCCTATCAATGGAAGGTTTTTGAAGCACTATTCCTGTTAAGTTATACTGATCTTTCATTCCATTGTATATATTCCATTTTTTTATGTTTTATGTTAATAAAGACAAGTTGATCATCAAGATTGAGCCTGAGGTAAAGGCCATTAGAGTTTGAAGGAAATCTTGGAAAATTTCAGAGTTTTTATTCCCAAGAAGATGGATATAACTTGAACTATAGGTTCTTTGGTGTACCACAGGGGCACGCCATCCCAAGTGGAGCCAATGTTATCAGTCAAAAAAAGTGAAACACTATTTGAAATGGTCATATAGCTCATTTTTCAAAGGTATGGTCATAGAGTTCATTTTTCACAAGTTGGTATAGGAAAATCTTAAATTTTTCATCTTTAACCTATCCTAAGGTTCAAACCCACCTCCATTCAAGTCATATCATGTCCCGTCAGTCATCATTTGCTGAAATATTTCATTTCTCAATATTTTGAATTCAAAAGGGTCACTTTAGCCTGTTTTTCCTCTTTTCGTAGCAGTTTACACTGTAAAAAGGTAGTTTTCGCTACGAAACTACCTAATAGTTTCGCTGCGAAACTGTCACAAAATGAACTAGTCATGCTACGAAAAATGGTTTTTTTGTCTGTCTTGTCAAATACGGTGCAATGTGTCAGTCAATGATTAGAAGAGTTAGGGTGGATGTCATTCGATTCAGTTAGGGTTAAATCAAGGTAGAAAGATCATGTCTGAGGTCATCATTACTATTTTTAGCATGTATGAGTCATGATTAAGGCATGAGTTGTCATCAAAACTTTAAAAAATTACCCAATTGATTCTTTTTCATTCTCTGCTTCATCTTTGCATGGTATTGAGTTCTGGAGAGATGTTTCACCAAGCCAAGCTGGTTGCTGGAATTTTCAAAATTTGCAGGTGTCACTAATCAAGCGAGGCTGAGAAGGCATAAAATCACCATGGTTGCAAAGAAGAAGACAAAAAAAGATGGTCATTGCCTCAGATATGAACCAATGGACATGAATCTGTTAAATGAAGACCCAACTACATTGGAATTGTTTAGAAGAACAGGGTGTTTGCAATTCTGCCAAATTCTACAAGGGTGTCATTTGCAGGTTTCAAAGGAGTTTGCTAAGATTTTTACTAGATCAGCTTCAAAGATGGGAATGTTAAATCTCATAGTAACACCAGAAACCATTGCAACAACAACATGAATCCCTAGAGGATGAGAGCAATGGTTCAAAGGCATCAAGTTCACCATCTAGGACTGTAAAGAATTCATCAATATAGAGCATAGTGAAATTTATCTCACGAATGCTATTCCAAGGAGCTATATGAATAAAATTACTGAAAGCTATTGTTGATCATTCAGAAGTACTTCACTTGTGAAGGGAGGTATCACATGGTTTATTCCTATTGTTTGACTATATAAATAATTTTTAAATGACTAAACAACACAAATTAATTATCAATCCAGGGACGTATGTTTATTCCAATAATAGTTGCATTTTCTGTGCCGATACACCAACCAGAAGCAATTTCAAGAAAATAAATCATTGCTGAAGTAAATGCTGGAGGTAAATCACTCATGCAGAAATAAAAGGATCTAAAATATTGGAATCACACTTCAATTAATCTATCTATCTCACCACACAACAAGTACAAAAATGGTGTCTCTAATATCACATGTGTAACAGCATATAAAACATTGAAATCAAAGAAGATATATTCTCAGCTGAACGGTAGCAACAACACTCTATTGATACATAAATTTAAATACAATTACATACACACAACTACTTTAATCACTACAATCCCTGCTAAGAAGGAGTGCCCTTCCTCCCTAGCAGAGCGCAGGTAGAGAAAGAACTTAACAAAAACTAAATAGAATAACGCATGTAACAACAATAACAAGATAATCTGTATTAATCTGAACACAATTACAGAGCCAAAATAATGTTGTTCTCCTCTAACCTTTCAGCCTCTAGGGCCAAGAATTATATAGTGGTTACATCATAAAATTAAGGGATACATCAGTCATGAGAATATTATGATTCTCATGTTGATCGAAATAGAACACATATAGTTATAACCACTTCCTAATAAAGTTCTTACTAGAAAATAAAAGATTACAATAAAAAATTCCCTTAGGTTTTTATCCCAAAAATACAATGCTAAACAACTTCTACAGCAATCGTAATAGAATCACAGCTGTAGTGTAACAGCTAGAGGACAGATCAGCCACAAATGTTGATGGGATCTATGATAGCAGAGTGTAACAACAGTTTGTCGGCGGGTCTGTAACAACAAGGTGTAACAGCATCACTTTGCTGTAACAACACCCTCTTAATTGCTTCTGTGAACTTCGTGCTCAGGATATTTAGTGCTATAAATGACATTTGGAAAGAAAACATAAAGATCATCGATCTTCTTCAAACATTCACCATAAATTATTCATAAAAGGTACGATTTATCATAATAATTGGTGAATTGGAAAAGTAATAAAAACAAGGTGAAACAACACAATTTAGGGTAGAAAGGTAGGAGAAAGAGCCAAAGTTACTCCCATTGGTTATATTTAAGAGGAAAAATAGGGAAAACAAAGGTAGGAAAAATTGTACAAAACTGGCACCCAACATCTCCCCCCAACTGAAATAATTTCATGTCCTCATGCAAACTCATCTCTCATGGGAATATCTTCGGTGCAGGTCGGTGAGATCATAAGCACCAACTGTATCTTTGTCTGCAGACCTGTATCCCTGATTGGCCATCAACTGTCGTACCCATGATTCTAGCTCATACTTACTCAATTCAAAATTGATCTGGTAATCCTCAATTGGAAGCCAAATCAAAAGAAACTTGAATCTCAATCCCAACCACAAAGCACCAAGGGATTTTACAATCCATGCATAAGCTCATACATGTGTAACAACCACCATGAAATTCTAGAATGAGAATGGATCCCCCTTCAATAGCTCAGCATTGCTAGCTTATGTGCATTGCAAGCACCTTGTCAAAGCTTAGCTCTTCAACATTGAGAACTGATTGAGGCAGAAGTTCAAAATTCTTCTTCTATAAGTGATGGTCGGTTCTTTAATTCGAGGGGTACTCAACATTATCTTGAATTCTTGTCTCAACTCAGCATCCCATCCTAGTTCTTCCTGAACCCACAATATCGCCTTCTCCTCATTAGTCTCCACAAATTTAATGGCCAGATGTCATTCAATCTGATTCTTCATGAAGGACACAAAAGCCCTCAATTGAATATCTCCCATATAAGAGAATACTGTCACAACCAAACGCATACTCACATGTTCACAAGTAATATTGTTTAAGAATAACTCACATAGCAAGCTTTGCTCATCAAAATAAAAGGCACGAAAAACATATATAAATGTACAAATGTAAGAACATAAATAAGGTCTATCCTCCATAATGGCTTTAAATTGAAACAAGAAGTAATGTTCCCACATAAAAATAGGATAGGATGGAGAAGGACGCCTACAACCCAGCAAGTTGAGGGCGAGGTCATGAAGTTTTTTCTTGTCTATGGTGAGGTCCTGAACCTGCTGCTAGCATATTTTCTTCCTGTTTCTTCAGAGTTTCCTTCTTCTTGTAATTCTCCCATCCTTTCTTCAATTTTTCTTTCATCCATCTTTCATGTAAAGTGTTTATTTCTCTTTGATGTTCCTTTAGTGAAATCTTCCCCTCCCAAAGGGAGATTGCTTCGTGTTTCCACTTTTGTAACTCATAAAATAGAAATATTTTCTCAGAACTCCATCCCAAAATGGGACTCGGCGTTCTCCTGCATTCAATATCTTCATCAAAAATGGGTGTACCAACCTCTACTACATAGTGTTGTTCCACCTCTACTGTTGGTTCTTGTGTAACAACATTCTCCTCGGTGGGTTCTTGTGTGTTAGCCCCTTTTCTTCCACCTAGAGTAGCCTCTGCATCCATTGTTGTTTCTTCTACAATAGGAGTGGCCTCCACAGGTTCTTGTGGGTCAGCTTCTAGGTCAATTATTACAAAAGGCTCTGCTTTAATTGCTGGTTCTTGTGTAACAGCAGTATCATGAGCAAGTTCTTGTGTAACAGCCTCCTGATGTTATGTTTTTGTTTCCATTAGGCTGATATTTTCTCTACAGAACTTGTATCCTACTATTGTTAAGTCTTGAAAACATGTTATGCATACCGACACCGAGATTTCATTCCCCTCAGATAATTTCCACTTTGATTCTTCATTCTCCTTTCTTAAAATTTTTATTTCTAAAAATAGGGCATTGGTTTCGTCCTTACCTGATGAGGAGGGTTGTCTTTCTTCTTCTAAAACTTTTGCTTCTGTCTGATTTTAGATCATAGGAAAAGGTTCTACAGGTATGCTAACTTTCACTCTTTTTTTTGGTATTTTATCCCCAATTGGTTCATCAATAGGCTTTTTCCCAATCCTAACTCCAGTAGACCGAGTCTGATTTTCCACCTCTGTCTGACTTCCTCCTGAAGTCATGGTCTATTTCCCCCTGCTTGTCCTTGGCCTCTTTCGCTTGAATTCTTCCCAAGTTTTTCCTTTCTGGGCTAGGGCATCTAGCAGGATTAGCTTACTGAGTTTGTGATTCGTTACACATCCCTCCTAGTGTGCTGTTGTTTTCATTTCTCCCGCCATATGCTTGATGTTCCCTAACAAATAGAATGGAATATTAATTATTTGCTAGTGTTGTGGGTGATTAAGTAGAGGAAAGTGATATTTGAACACTATCGTGGATCTTCCCTCACAAGTGATATATTTAATTAAGCCCTGGGCAACTTCTTCCCAAGGATGAGGAAGTGACAATCTGTCAATTCCTCTCCCTTTTTTCTCTATTTTTTCTTCCCCTACTAGGAAGTCTTCTTTCAAGGAGGGGTCATTGATTTTTCTATTAAACCACCTTCACCCCTCCACCGTAAATGAATTTACCTAGGAAATTACCTCTTCATTCATCTCCACTTTCATGCCCCTTACTCGGGTTTGATTATTTTTCAAGTTCTGAGAAAATTCAATTGCCACCGCCTCGTCTGAGCCTTCAAGCTTCTGGAAAAACTCAATCCATCCAGCATCTCTGAATATATGGTAGGCTTTTGGAAAATTTTGTAGGGCATCCACAGAATCTAGTTGATGCCTGACCACTGCTCCACCCATCTCTTTTGTTTGTTTCTAAATTTTCTTCTTGTTTTTCAATTGCACTGTAATATCATTGTGTTTTTGAATTCGCTTCTTTGTTGTTCAACCCCACTGTAACATCATTGTGTCTCTGAATTCGTTGCTTCTCAGCGTCTCTACTTATCCCAATCGATGAGTTTACAATGAGGATGCAAGGTTTCAGTCAAGGAGGTTTATGTGAGGTGACAAATTTTACGGATTTAACGAATCGTACCTCACACTAATATTCATAAATGGCTCATTAAGGAAAGTAATAGTATTTTGTACACATGCTCTTTTCCAACCGAATTTGGTCATCATTGGCAATTATGTTATTGATTAGGTGCATGCTTATTTGATAGATATTAATGATTAAAAATTTTTGCAATTATTTCAAGACATATCCCCTCCCCCACCTTAATGGTGACGGCCACCCATGGCCGTCACAGGAGTATCATTACTTTTCCAAATAATCGTTGAATCATCAATAACAATGTTTACCTTTTTAATGACATACCTAAGGTGACATGGAGGGAGACTTTAGATTGGCGGTGTCCTGCTTGCAGCACTCGTGTTGTTGCCTTTGACCGGCACGGTTATTGTTGTTTATGGAATGAATCATTAAAAAAAAACAGTTTTCGTGGCTGTCAGCTGTTACATGTGTAATAGCCAAGACATCCCTTAGATTATTCTCAGAAAAACATAATAATCAAGATAAAATGGTATAGAAAAGGAAATTACTTGAATACAATCATCCTATAAAATAGATCAGAAAGGGGAGATGATATTTCAGGAAGAAAAACATCGGTGTAACAGCTGCCACAAGAGTGGTTTTTAGTTTTTACTGACTATCTTACTGCGCCCTAGAAAGGAGTTTTCACAGTTAGATTTATTTTTGTTTTTGTTTTTCTTTTTGTTATTTTTTCTTTTTTTCTTTTTTTTAAAAACAGGTGTAACACCTACCACAAAGGTGGTTTTCAACTGTTGCACTTATTGGAATTTCAATTTTTAAGGTTGCACAGGATAATGTTCCCCTGCTGTCGTAACATGAAGATTAGAGTCTGGGAAAATGTTGACAAATGATTCCTTCGAAGTGGGTTGATGATATAACCTTAGACAGTGCCCATTAACCAATAACGACATCTTAGCACTGTCAATAGTGACCAATTGTATAGTCCCATTGTCAAAGACTGTAACCATTTTGTAAGGACCTAGACATCTAGTGTAGAGTTTTCCTTTGAAATATTTGAACCTTGAATCGTACAAAAGAGCCCAATCTCCTTTCTAGATTTTTTTCTTCTTAATAAACCCATCATGCCATCTAGCTCTTTGCTGCTAAATTATCTTTTTCTATTTAATGGCAGCCAACCATTTCTCTTCCAACTCATTGAGATGGTTCAGTCTTTGAATCTGTCTTGTACTCAAATCTAGATCGACCTGCAATGTTGTTCTTAATGTCTTTATTTCAAATTATATGGGGAATAAGGGATTCTTACCATACACCAGTTCATATGGTGAGAAGCCTGTAGTATTCCTCCATGTTGTCTTGTAAGCCCACAGTACCTCTAGAAGTCTCTCAGCCCAGTTTCTTCAGTGGTTGGCTACTGTCTTTGTTGAGATTCCCTCAATGACTTTATTGGTGCCTTATAATTGACCATTTTCTTGTGGGTGATATGGTTTAGTGATTCTGTGATGAATTCCATATTTTTCAACCAACTTCTTGATCAAATGAGATGTGAACTAAGGTCCCCCATCTGTCACTATCTCTCTGGGTATCCTGAAGTGAACAAAAATATCTTAAAATAGGAAGTCTGAAACAACCTGCTATGTTTCTCTAGTTAGTGCCTTTGCTTCGACCCATTTTGTGACATAATTGGTACAAATAAATATGTATTATTTTTTCTGTGATGAAGGATTAATTGGCCCCACAAAGTCTAGGGTCCATTTCTCAAATGGTTTTATTACTATTTGAGGCTGTAGCGGCATCTCATCTGATTTCATAGGCTGGCCCATCCTTTGGCAGCTATCAAATCCTTTCACAAACTTCTTGGCATCCTGGAATATAGTTGGCTAGTAGTATCCTATTGAGAGTAATTTATGTCTTGTTCTCTTGTTAGCGAAGTGTCCTCCACAAGGTTCCTCATGAAAAACCTTCAAGATCTCAAATACCTCATCTTCTCTAACACATCGCCTAATCTGAAAATATGGCTCGGTGTGATAGAGATTGCCTTCTATCGAGGAGTAGGTAGCACTCTGTTGTATAATCCTCCTTCTTTCTTTGAAAAAGAATTGGTGTGGGAATTTTCATGCAGCAACGTAATTAGCTATATCTGCATACCATAGTGAGTGAGTAGAGATGGAAAAAAGATACTCATCTGGAAAAGAATCCTCAGTGGCAGTGCATTCATCACTTACAGTTAATCTAGAAAGAAAATCAACAACTACATTATCTTTCCCGGGTTTATCTAAAATATTAATATCAAATTCTTGGAACAGTAATAACAATCATGTAACTCTACCATGAGTAACATGCTTGTTCATTAAAAACTGAACTACAGCATGGTCAATGTGTAAAAATACTTGATACCCAGTGATGTAGTGCCAGAATTTGTTGATAGCATGCACTACTACTAGGAATTCCTTCTCAGTAACAATGTATTTGGGTTTTGCCGAAGTCAAGTTCTTGCTGATGTAATAAATGGCATAAGGTTTCTTCTCCTCCAGCTGCCCCAAAACAACACCCACAGCCATGTCAAATGCATCTGTAGCAATATGAAACGGAAATTCCCAGTTTTATCCTCGTAAAATAGATGCTGCTGTTACACATTTCTTCAATTTTAAAAATGCCTGCTCACACTTCAATGTCCACACAAATTCCACATCTTTCATAAGTAATGAAAATAGAGGAGATGCAATATTTGAAAAAATTTCTATAAATCTCATATAGTATCCTGCATGTCTCAGAAAAATACGTACCTCTTTTGGAGTTTTAGGGGTCGGTATTTTTGAAATTACCTCAACTTTTGCAGGATCTACCTTGATTCCATCTGCTGAAATGAAATGTCCCAGCACAACACCCTCGATCATCATCATGTGGCATTTCTCCATGCTCATAGCAACATTAGTTTGTTCACAGTGTTCCAGTACTTTTTACAAGTTAGATAATGTTGTCCCAAAGGCATCCCCGTAGGATATAAAATCATCCATAAATATTTCAAGACAGTCATTCAAAAGATAAAAAAAAATACCCAATATTTCCCTTTGAAAGGTTGTTGGTGCATTACAGTGGCCAAAGGGAAGGACTTTGTATGCAAAAGGACCCCATGGACAAGTAAAGTTTTTGTTGTCTTGGTCTTCTGGGGAAATATGTATTTGATTATAGCCACTAAACCCATCTAGAAATGAAAATATTTTTTTTCTAGAAAGAGTGTCCAAGACCTGATCAATGAATGGTAAAGGAAAATGGTCCTTTGTAGTGGCCTTGTTAAGTTCTCTGTAGTCAACACAGACTCTCCATTTTCCATTCTTCTTCGGAACTATGACAAGCAGAGACACCCACTGACTATCAAAAATGGGGTAGATGAAATTAGCATTAAGGAGTTTCTGTAATTCTTCTTTCACTATCTCCTTAAGTGTGGGGTTCATTCGGTGCTGAGGTTGTCTAACTGGTTTGCAATCCTCTTTAAGGTAAATGCAGTGAGTGCATAGGTCAGGATGGATTCCTTTCATATCAGTGTAGTCCCATGAAAATGCTTTTTTTTTATTTCTGTAACAGTTGTATCAGCAATATGTTTTGTTCAGTAGTCAGGTTAGGAATGATGTTTAAACATTTTCCAGGTTTGATTTCAACGAGATTGCTGATAGTAAGTGGAGTTATTTTCAAATGTTCAATAATTTCATCATCTTCCTCACCTTCTTCTCCCAAATATCTAATGGAGGCAACAGGGTGTGAATTACTAATAAAACCATTAATGATATCGTCCTATGTTTCATCCTTAAAGTATTGTGCTTTTCCAAGCATGAGAAGAGGTAGGGAAAGATCAGATTCAGGTGAAAATTCATCCCACCAGGGACTAGAATCCATATGAGGTTTTGCTCGGGGATAAAGGTTCAGGCTTTGAGTGGCCTGTGTTAGTGTCCCGTAATTTGGCTGATTGGTAAACCAAATGACAGGGTAACATCATACCAAGCTTTGGAGCCCTAGGACCTAGCCTTCCTGGACTCAAAGAGGGCTCTCTCTATTATGCAAAGGATGTAAACTTGTTTTCTTCTGTATATTTGATTTTAGGCTAGTTTTTAAGTATGTTTTGGTTTTTTTTGGGTTTTTTGAGGGGAACTGATCAAAAGGACAAATAGATATGGAGTTCATCAAATCAACTGGGCTATGGGGTCATATAAGGTCAATACTGTCTTAATGATGGACAAGGTATTATTGCAGGGCTGATTTAGTCGAGGTAAATGGATTCTTTGGGTGAAAGTGAAATGAGATGAACATTAATTTTGTGAAAGAAAAATATATTTTAAGCATAAATAGTTAAAAAGCAAGCATTCATGAGTTAGGGCTAACCATTAATCTCTATGAACGAAACTCAAACTGATAGATGCAGAAAATAAACAATCCAGTGATACATAGAAGTATAAGACCCTCTAAATTTGGGAAAATCACCTTCAGAATTTTGGGAAAACAAATAAGATGAAAAAACAACTCAATATATGAAGAGGGAACACCTAAACATCATATCTTGAGCTATCGGGAAATTTGAAATAAGACTGCAAAGCATGGACAAAGGTTAATGTCGAAACAAGACCTCTTTGACTTAACTAAAACAACCAATAATTCAGAGAGAGATTTTAGAAATCGAGTTTTGATTAGCTATGAGTAAGTAGGGCATACCGTGAATCATACTAGACAACATACATAATACCATTAATGAAACTGATAACAAGTTCTTAGGTAACCAAAGAGCAATTAAGAATTCTTTGACATAACCAAGAAAGATGAAGAACATTTAAGCTGTAATGAATCAGGAATTTTGAGGTGCCTCCATGGGCATATCTCAAACTTATTCTTTACTGAACTACAACAAGAAAGAAGCATGAAAACATATATTAGAAACTAAGAAAACATATCAAATAAGAAACACAATACCATTCACCAAGCCATGGAATCCTACACACAATCCTCCTCCACCATCAAGCCAAGCAAGAGATCATCCACTTCATAAAACAAGTATTTTTCAAAGCTCATAGGGCTATGTATTGCTCTCTATAACTCAAGTTTTTCCCTCTGGTTACAATGAATCCTCTTGTATTATATAGGCCAAGGAGGAGGAAACCCACCTAGAGCAACTAGAAGGCCATTGGCCAAAAATAAATATCTAAAATTGTCCTTGAGGCCTAACAAGGTCCAAGGCACAAAATATCCTCTAAAAATATCTTTTCGGACAAAAATAGAAAAAAAGGAATCACTTTTGAGGCTTGACACATGAAATAAAATTTCCTAACGCACATTTGGCCAGTCACACTCTAAAAACTGCTTTTTTAGAAAAAAATATAGGAGCGTAGCACTAGAGAAAAGTCTATCTTGCAAAGGAGTTTTGAGGAATTTCCCAATGTTGAAATGAGGCCCGTGATGGCTCGTTGGAAAGCCCTAGATGTCTACTTTCCAAAAATACTTGATTTTTCCAAACTGTTGCTAGGAAATCTGTCAAAAAGTAGAAAGAGTGAAAAAAACCCAAGAGTGTAGCACTTGCTGATATAAGGGGCAGAATGTTGAAAAATGACTGTTTTTGGCCTTTTTGAGGGACCAAAACAACTTCATTTGTTCTGAAATTTTTTTAGTATACTCCCTCAAATTTAATGCATCCAAAAATTTAACTTCCATCAACTGATGATGCTCCAAGAAAAAATGGCAGCGCCCATGAATTTATGCAATTAGGCCCAAAAATCACAAAAAACAATATTATGTCCAAAATTGCCCAATTTTGGTGAGTGAAACCCTTAAGGGTTTATAGAAACATGCATGGAAGCTTGAGCCAAGATTCTAAGCTAAGATTGGATTTTTCCTCTTTTTTCCACCGGGTGCCTCTTTTGGGCAGTTTTGAGCTTGGCTTGGGCAATTCTTAGTTTCTTTCGGGAAAATTGATTCAATTTCTTGTAATGCTCGGTCATTCTCCTTTGCAGGTCCAAATATTTGTTGGCCATGTTAAATTTGGTTTCCAAATGTTTATTTTATCTTTCAAGCCAAGACTCCTTTTCATTTTCTATCTCTTGGGCAAGTAGGTGTGTGAGAGGATACTATTGAGCAAGGGATGATTCTTCCTCCCTTTGCTTCTTCAATGCTTTCCTAAGACCCATGGTCCTAGGCCTTTTCCTTACTGTTCCTTCCTCTTCTTCATCATCATCAAATTTTCCCATGTACTCATCAAGCTTCACCTATGATTTATGTGCCTTTATTTGATATTTGAGTGCCCGAGCCTCATAGATGACCACTTTCCTGGTCATTTGTCTATTTTTTAATCGAAGAAAGTGAATGAGGTCTTTAGACCTCTCTAGGTCAGTTTCTAAATCCCCAATTTGAGATTCCTTGTTTTGCAAAAGAGAGTTTAGAATTCTGATCTGGTCATCTTCGGCATCACTATCCACTTGGATTATGTCAAACTCTCTTTTATGTTCATGGCTGCTCTCCTGCTACTCCACATTTTCCTTACCCTTGCTTTGAATGGGCTCCTTTGCTCTTGTATTCCTTGGAAATTCAATAATAGGTTGCTTAGGCAACTTGCTCTACTCTAGAGTGCTCTAGTAAAATTTGTAGTTACAGCTTGAATAGTCTTCTTCCTTGAAGTTTTAGGCTTTTTTACCTTTGGAGAAAGTGTCATGGCCCCTTGCCTAGGGGAGGCAGCTAGCACATGATTTTGAGGACTCTCTTCATGCTCCATGTTTTTACTGTCTTCTTTTGGGCTACCTTGCTCAGTGTCTTTGATTTGATCTTGACTATCATTAGGGTTGTTTTTCTCTTTTTGTCTCAGGCTATCACCCTTAGATTGCTCATTGTTTTGTGCTTGTTTTCCATTACTGTGACTGTCTTCATTATGAACGCTTTCTTCTTGAGTGTCCTCTTTAACTTGTTGCATGTGACCACTGTATTTTTCTTCAAATGAGTGATGGTTTTCTTCCTTTTTCTCTTGAGAACTATCCATTTCATTATTACTGTGCTTGCTTGTATTTCTTTGTTCATCATTTTGTGACTTGTCCTCTTCAAGTTCATTATTTTTATTAGTTTCATGGTTGTCATCTTGGAGACTACCTTCACTTGTTGTATGAGGACTTCCATCATGCTCATTGTCTTGCTGATTGTCACTTTGTTTATGCTCACCATCAATTCCTCCTTCCTCATTGTTTTGTTGACTGTCACTCTATTTTCTTTCATGACTTTGTTGAGGACTGTTTTGTTCCTTCCCATCATTTCTTTCTTGAGGACTGTTATGTTCCTCATCATTAATGCTTGCTTGAGGACTGTTATGTTCCTTCCCATCATTGCTTTCTTGAGGACTGTTATGTTCCTCATCATTACTAGCAGAGGCCAAAGGGTAGTGAGTTGGGCGCTGGGCCGGGGAGGGCTGCCAGAGGGAGTAGAGAGCGTCGCGTGTAGAGTGGGCATCGGGCTGAGCAAGCCTACTGGGCAAATGCGTTGCGTGCAGGAGTGGACGCCCAGGTGCTTTCACAGGTGCATCACATGCAACGACAGGCGCATCGCATCCTGTGAAAAGGCCTTTAGAAAACACTTACATGCACGATGCGATATTCTTCAGGCGCGTCGCGTGCTCAGTAAAACTTCCAAGGCATTAAATTTTTCTTTTCTCCCTTACTAAGTGTTTGCGCAATGACCTATGAAACATTTTGATCGAGTCCCTTATGCTTTATGATGGTTTTTTAAACACGTTTTCCCCCCTTTTATCTTTGTATTTGCAAAGAAAGGTTTTGTCTTTGTTGAAGGATGACTGCTTTACCTTTTTATATTTGCAGGGTATCTCCTCAACCAAATCCGAACACATATTCAACAACCTTTTCTCCTTATGCTTTGTCATTTAAAGAAAATTATGAAAAAGACTAATTCTCAAACTTTGTCTATCACTGCAAATTTTTTCCCAAACACTGTATCAATACCTGATGACTTTCAACCCTCTACTTGTTATGAAGGAGGTTATGCAATTTAAATCACTTAGGTCACTCAAAACCACTGTTAGGCCCTCTGCTAGTTATCTTTTAAGGAGGTGATCTTACATTATAAAAAACTCATATTCAACAGGTACAATGTCTTCCTTTGTTTATTTGAAAAAGGCATAATCAGTAAACTGTGATCTTTTATGATCACTCTTGAAGACCTTCAAATAAACTATCCCTTTTTTCTTTATGAAACCTTAACTGTAATATATGTCTTTATTGTTGTTTTTTCAATTTAGTGTGTCCTAAGTTGCTACATTAATTTATCAATCCGGGATTCGTAAGCTGATGAAGTGTGGTGCACTATATGTGCAAGATAACCTATTTCTTATCTTTTTGTCGTTTTTAGTTTTCTAATGTGAGGTGGAAATCCTAAAATAAAAACAAGTATGGTTATGATT
This sequence comes from Pinus albicaulis, assembly GCA_034641835.2. Taxonomy (NCBI): domain Eukaryota; kingdom Viridiplantae; phylum Streptophyta; class Pinopsida; order Pinales; family Pinaceae; genus Pinus; species Pinus albicaulis. The sequence continues at coordinate 80,857 of JAXQQM020070476.1, forward strand.
GTTCAAGGCAATGATATCCTTTATAATGATTTACCAACTTCAAACTTCAAAAGGAATTTAAAACATACAATGACAAAACTTGAAAGGAAATGAAAATGTGTTGTTAGCCTAATAAATCAAACAGTGAACTATTGAGCATGAAAACCAAACTATCCTTGTTGCTGTCTAAACACAAAAGAAACTATGCTTAAAGAAATCCAAGAATTGCAACAAAGTAAATCTAAATCAAATTACATCAACTTATATTCTGATCCCTCGCCATTAGTCCACCTATGGCTTTCGGAGGTAACCATAAACAACTTGAGCAATCTGATATCTAATTTGCAGAAAAAGAAACTAATATCAAACTACACACTCATACTTCAATCCCTCACCATCAGTCCAGCTGTGGCTTTCGGAGGTAACTGAAAATGACATGATAAATTTAATATATCTAACTTGCAGAAAGTAAACTAATATCAAACTACACAATCATACTTCAATCCCTCACCATCAGTCCAGATGTGGCTTTCGGAGGTAACTGAAAATGACATGAGCAATTTAATATATCTAACTTGCAGAAAGTAAACTAATATCAAACTACACAATCATACTTCAATCCCTCACCATCAGTCCAGCTGTGGATTTCGGAGGTATCTGAAAATGACATGAGCAATTTAATATATCTAAATCTAACTACTGAAGCAAATGTGCAAGACTGAAATAAACGAAGCAGTACTGAAATTAAACAGAAACTAAGAAAAATAAATTAGCAGCAGAACAATATTGATTCAATGTCATCAGTCAAAAGATATGCAAATTCTTGGGCTGCCTATTTGTAATCTAAAACAAGAACACTGATCAGTTAACAATAACATAAAACATGAAATATTATGGACAGAAGTAAAATGTAAAGCATGACAGATTATGAACAGTGATGAAACATAAATATCATGAAAGATGCAATGTATAAACACATGAATGACTTATGGTACAATGAAATTAAAGAAATAAACAAGAAACTATACAATAATGCACAAAACCTCAGCGTGTGCAGGGGCCCTCTGCACCAGCCTTGGCAACAGCCTTCAAGTACAAATTACGCTTGGAAACAGAGTCTTCTTATATATTAAAATGCAGTCATAACAGAGAGGTGATATTACGGCACAATGGCAACGTAATTACATTATAGAGCTATCTGGAGGCTAATGGAGACTAATCTAATATGCGTATGCAAACGCATTATTTATAACAAAGGAAATATAACTAATTCCCTAAAGTTTGTGCTGATGGAGACACGTAAATCATCACGTCCAGGGATCTAGCATGATGGCCGCAGTGAGGAGTAAATCTATGAGGAGTGGATGTTGGATTCGGCTTATGGAGCCGTGTACAGGTGTTGATGTGTCTCCCGTAAGTTAGAAACAGTCATGCAAATCCTCACGTGATGAGAAACAGAGTCCTGTCACCGTGGGACTCTACGGTTGACTTCCACTTGGCCACCTTTGACCACAGCCTCCTTAAGTGAATTTTCTCGAGAAAATAGGACACGATCCATGTCCACATCATTTCTGACTTGCCCATGTGGCTCATTTTACCTGAAGACACCTGCAACATAGAATTTCACAAAATGGCTGCGGAAAGTTGCAGCAGCTGCAGAAAGTGGCAAGATTCCGCAGCTAAATGAGAAAAAATCTAAATCAAACAGTAGACACAAAATATAGTTAAAAACCATTTTAGATGCTATTTTGCAATTAATATACAATTATATTGACAACTTGGAAGGTTCAGGTGAATGAAAAAGGTATAGGAAGATGTATAAGAAAGATGCAGATTTGAGACTCAACATACCCCCATTGTGAAGGTGTTGCATGTCCTCATGCAACCAAAATTTTGATAATCCTTCTTCAGTTCATATGCCTTGACACTTCAGCCAGTAAATCCAATCCTCTTCTCTTCTTCCTTGGTGCTGCTAACATCCTGGGCTTCTTCATTAAGCATCTAAATTTGATATTAACCAGTGCTCTGCTTAACTTCTGGCATTTCTTTTTCAATTTCTTATTCTTCTTCTGCCATATTCCCAGATGTAGCATGGTATTATCGTGAATGATTTTTTCCAATTTGCTTTGTTCCTTCAATGTCTCATTTTCATTTTTAATGTGTCTATTTAAAAGCTCTAGCTCAAAGACTTCCTGTTTCAGTGATTGGACTAGATCATTTTGTGATATGTGAGGCTGAATGGACGAAGTACTGGGACCTGTAGCTGCTTTTTCCAAATATTCTATATAATCATATACTTCTTGTTGCTTGGGGTCTATATCAGGTGTCATTTTTATTGGGATGTCCCCAAAATGTCGTGAAGGAGAGTTGTTTTCAAAATCTGGCTGAGAAGGGTTCACATCAACATCTGGCTGAGAATGGGATGGACTATGTTCAATGTCTGACTGAGAATGAAATGAACCAGGTTCACTAACTGACTGAGAGTGAGATGGACTATGGTCAGCTGGGGATTGTTCAGATGTTTCTTCTCCCAAATCAATAAAATGAGGACCCTTCATTTGTGTTTTCCTCAATTTCCCCTTAAGTCTGGAACTTCTTCTCACACGCTGTGGACCACTGTCCTTTTGTTTTTGTTTTCCTTTCCCTGTCTTCTTGGCCATAGATGACTTTTTTTGAAGATAAACTAATCTTTTAGATAACACTTGATGATCTTCTTCTTCGGAAGAAGGGGTTTGATGTATAGCCTCAATACTTTTTCTCTCTTTTGGTGTTATTGGCTTTTTACCCTTGGTTTCTTTCTTCTTCCTTTTTGACAATCTCTCTTCCCTACTAGTTCTTTCAATTGTAGTAGTAGGAGTACTTTGAGTTTCATCATTTGTTCTTTTTCTCCTACTCCTTCTTGATGTGCTACCTTCAAGAATTTCTTGAGGTTCCTCAAAGAAATTTCTAATCAAAAATTGTTCCCATGTGTCCTTCTTCTCCTTTAACTCTTTTCAATCAAAATTTTTACAAGACCGTGGTGATATAGATGTGGTTCTACATCCCCTAAATGTTTCTGAACAGTCACAGACATCTTCTTCAAACTATTTAATAGAAAATATGGGAGATTGAGAGTTTGATTATCTAGAAAATTCATCAGCAATCTGGTATGGTACATATACATGGACCCAAAACGGCCTTCACAGGTGATGAATTTTTGAACAACTAGCAGGAAAGTAGCCCATTCCTCTTTCAAAGCATGAACAGGAATTCCTCTTTTAAAAATAGTTATGTCCATACCTGGGTTTTGTAAGATTATTCTCCAGGCTTCATCGCTAATGCTTTTATTCTTAAACCAACGTTCACCCTCTTGAAGAAGTTCTGTGGCAGATGCTATAGATGCCTCATTCACTGTGAACTTAAGGTCTCCAATCTCTACCTCCAGGCCATTGAACGACCTTGCAAAAGCTTTTGTCACTTCTTTATGGTGGCCTCTAAACTTTTGGGTAAACCGCAGCGACTTTGCCTTCTTCAATATATCCTTGACTTGTGGATATCCTTCCATGAATTTAGGTCCCTCTGGTTCTGCTCTCAACAATTTACCCATCCTTCTTTCTGCTCTTTAAAAAATTGCCTGCGTGAGGAGGGTTCAATGGAAGTAGGACGACTGAATGAACAGAAATGAGCACGATGACTGTAGGTAGATATCAGAGAGTGGGTATACAGACTGTAGTGTAACAGAGAATGAAATGGAGAGAAACGGAACAGAGAAGGGTTACGTGAGCACGGTATAAATGTGGCTGTGAGATTCATAGAAAAATAGGAGGAGTATAACACATCCAGCAGTGTTTTAAAATTTTGTGGCTGCAAAATAAATGTAAGCACGTTTAAACAACGACTATGGATTTTATGCGGCTGAAAGAAGCCGTAGTCAAATCAACTACGTCTCATTGTCACAGGTGGAATATTGGAGTATGAGTGAAGATCGAAGGTTTAATTATGGGACCGTTTGAGAATGAATGTGGGAGGATCATATGGAGAACGTGAAAGGGTTACGGAGTTTGTCAATATAATCATTGCACATAATGGAGCTTATGGTTCATAACTATATAAAAATGTGTTTTCAATGCTATTTGAAATAAATTTTACTCATACCTTGGAATTCTTGCCATTTTTCCTTGGTCTTCAATTAGTTGCTCCTCATTGATATCTTGAATGCCCCATGTCTTCATAATTGGTCCTCATACCTGCATTTGATTTCATGATTGTGGAAATAACATCTGGCTGTACATTCTTTTGAAAAACAAAGTGGTAGCTGCGGAATCTGCTTCTGGCTGCGGAAACTGGTGTCAGCTGCGGAAACAGATGTCAGCTGCGGAAACTGACACAGCTATTATTTGGGTGAATGAACATGAACGGATGACAAATGACTAGATGGAAATGGAATGAAAATGAAGTGAAATGGAATGGAGTGGAGTGAAATGAAGTGGAATGAAGTGGAATGGAATGGAGTGGGTGGTCACAAAACTTGTGAAATGAAAGAGAGATATTTTTTTTTTTGGAAAATATAGTGTCAGGCATTCCTGATTTTCACCCTACATTTTCTGTATAATACTGCCAATCAGTGATTGGTTTTCAAGCTTATACAAATTTATTTATTTATTTATTTTTTAACTGAAAAGAACAAAAGCTAGGCTGGTGGAGAAGAAGAATTCTTCTGTACCAGCCTGATTGCAGAATTTTCTTGAAACATTTTGACAAATTCCTCTTTTGAGAGTGGCTTATGATAGACTTTCAATCTATGGCCATTCACAATAAGAGGAGTTTGAAACTCATCAATGGTCTTGATTCTTACCACTCCATTGCTAAAGATCTTGTCAATCTCATATGGCCCAAGCCAATGAGTCTGAAATTTTCCTTGAAAATATTTAAACTTGGAATCAAATAACAATGCCCAATCTCCTTCTTGAAACTTCTTTTCTTTGATGTACTTGTCATGCCATTTAGCTCTTTGATATTGAACTAGATCAGTTCTTAGAATTGCCTCTTGTCTGATCTCATCTAGCTCATTTAATTGCTCCATTCTATGCTTTTGGGCTTCTGATAAATTCATCCCCAATTGAACTGCTATCTTGAAGGTCTTGACTTGGAACTCAATGGGGAGCAAGACTTCTTTCCCATAAACAAGTTCATAGGGGAGAATGTCCTGTTGTATTTCTCCATGTAGTTCTGTAGGCCCACAAGGCTTCGGGAAGCCTTTCTGCCCAATCTCTTCTATGTAGATGAATAGTTTTGGTGATGATACTTTCAAGAACTTTGTTTGTAGACTCCACTTGACCATTTTCTTGCGGATGGTAAGGAGTAGATCTTCTGTGCTTGATTTTGTATTCTTCCATCAACTTCTCCACCAAATTGGATGTGAATTGGCTCCCCTGATCTGTCACAATTCCTCTTGGAACACCAAAGCGAGTAAAAATATCCTCATAAAGAAAATGAACAACTGAATTTTCAGTAGCAGATACTAATGCTTTAGCTTCTACCCATTTAGTAACATAATCAGTACAAAAGAATATATACTTCTTTTTCTTAGATGGTGGATTAATAGGTCCAGTGAAATCTAAAGCCCATTTTTCGAAGGGTTCAATGAGTACCTGTGGTTGCAATGGCATTTCATTTGAAAGGGTAGGTTTCCCTACTCTTTGGCAGCTGTCACACCTTCTGACATATTGTTTTGCATCTTTGAAGAGGGAAGGCCAATAATATCCTAAAGAGAGGATTTTATAGGTCATCCTTTTGTCTACAAAGTGTCCGCCGCATGGTTCATCATGACATGCCTTAAGAATATCAGGCATTTCATCTTCCCTGACACATCTTTTGATCACAAGATCTGGCCCTGTTTTAAACAATTCATTAGAAATCCATGAATATTTTGAACTCTCCTGAATAATTTTTCGTTTTTCACTTGGAAATAAATGTGAAGGCAGTTTCCCTGTAACCAAATAGTTAGCAATATCTGCATACCAAGGAGTCTTAATAGTTACCGCAAACAAGTATTCATCAGGAAACTTATCCTCTACAGGAGAATCTTCTTTAGTATTCTGAATCCTAGACAAGAAATCAGCTACTGTATTTTGTTTTCCTGGTCTATCCAACACAGTAATATTGAATTCTTGCAAAATTAAGAGCCATCTTGTCACTCTGCCATTAGTAACAGGTTTGTTCATTAAATATCTAATTGCATAATGGTCAGTATGAATAAAAGTTTCATAGCCTGTTATGTAATGTCTAAACTTATTAATTGCATGAACAACAGCTAAAAACTCTTTTTCAGTCACATTATAGTTCAACTCTGTGGGAGTCAAATTTTTACTGGTGTAATAAATGGCATAAGGAACTAAATCTTTTTGACCCAACACAGCTCCTAGAGCTGTATCTGAAGCATCTGTAGAAATATGGAAAGGAGTTTCCAATTGGGTCCTCTCAAGATAGGTGCTTCAGATATTCTTTTTTTCAAAGTTTCAAAAGCTGATTGACAATCAGGATCCCATTTAAATTCACAGTCTTTTGTAAGCAATTTGAAGAGTGGAGATGTTATTTTAGTGAAGTTTTCTATAAATCTTCTATAGTAACCAGTAAATCCTAGAAAACTTCTAACATCTCTTTGACAATTTGGAATAGGTAACTTGGATATGACTTCAACTTTTGATCTATCAACCTTAATCCCATCTCCTAAAATATGATGCCCCAAAACAATCCCTTCAGTAAACATCATAAAGCATTTTTCATGGCTTAATGAAAGGTTTGTTTCTTTACATCTTATAAGAAATTTTTCCAATTTTTCTAATGCCTCTTCAAATGAATTACCATAAACTGTAAAATCATCCATATAAACCTCTACACAATCATGGATTAGATCAGAAAAAATTCCTAGTACTGCTCTTTGGAATGTTGCGAGTGCATTACATAACCCAAAAGGAAGCACTCGGTAGGCAAAAGTTCCCCATGGACAAGTAAATGTGGTCTTATCTTGATCTTCAGGTGCTACCTGAATTTGATTATAGCCACTAAAACCATCCAAAAATGAAAAGTACTTTTTACCTGCTAATGTATCTAATACCCGATCGATAAAAGGCAAAGGAAAGTGATCCTTCAAAGTTGCTTTGTTCAATTCCCTGTAATCAATGCATACCCTCCATTTACCATTCTTTTTAGGTACTATAACCAAAGGAGAAACCCATCGGCTATCCGAAATTGGATAAATGAAGTTTACATTGAGAAGTTTTTGGAGCTCTTCTTTCACTATCTCCCTAAGATTTGGATTCATCCTTCTTTGAGGTTGTCTGATTGGTCTACTGTTTTCCCCAATATAGATATGATGGATGCAAGTCTTAGGATCAATACCTTTCATGTCAGTATACTCCCATGCAAATGCAGTAGAATGTTTTTGCAAGATTTTGATTAGTTCTTTTTGTTGTGACTCTTCCAAATGTTTGTTGATATTCAATGTTTTTTCTGGAAAAATCTCAATGATAGAACTACCAAACTCTTCCATAGAGTAGAGAGACATTTGTCTTGATGATAAATATTCTATGTCAGATTCCAACTGAAATTGTGTGGGGTCATATTCTGAAGATGTCTCAAAATTTTCTAATGTGTTCAGAATTTGACTATCCTCACTAATTTCCAAAATGGTAAAGACAGGTTGTATAGTGTCCTCATCATCAACCCATTCATTGTCTCCTACTTCTGTGATTGCTTTTGCTGGAGGATACAAATTGAATTTCTTTGTCGAATTACCATTAGAGATGTACATATCCCCAGATCTACAACTAATGAAAGCATCAGCTGTGGCTAGCCAAGGTCTTCCTAAGATAAGTGGGTGCCCTCCTAGATTACTCTTGGGAGTCAAAATCATAAAATCTACTGGATATTCCCAAGAATCTAAGGAGACCGAAATATCTTCTAATACACCATCTGGTTTAATAATTGATCGATCTGCAAGTTGCAGTAAAGTAGGTGTAAAAAGAAGGTTAGGAAGTTTTAGCTGGTCCATAGTCTGTCTACTCATAATGTTAATAGCAGCCCCTAAGTCAATCAATGTGTTTGGAATTTCTATCCCATTTATATGTGTCTTGAAAATTGGACTTCCTAGATCTACATACTTTTGCATGGTAATTTTTCCCATCATAATATCTGCAATTTTTCCTACCAGGTGGATTCTTCTTGTGTCTTTTAGTGTCCTTCCTGATCTTTTGAAACTCAACTCCTTTATTGTTTTTGATAGAATAGGAATCTCCCAAATGGCTTGTAGCAAGGGAATCTTGATACAAACATTCTTCAATTCATCTAGAAAATCATAGTTAGGCAACAAGATTTGTTTTTCCACCCCCTTGTCAATTTGTAGTCTTTCAGGAAAAGGAGGTGTAGATGAAGATGTAGGTTTCTCAACTATAGGAGTTGTCGGTGTTAACTTTTCTTTCTCTTTTTGAATATTTGAGTTTTTAAGAGATACTTCCTCAGAATCCTTATTGGCTTTAAGAGATTCCTCCTTAGAGGTACCCTGCTCTAGGTCATCTATAGAAGGTTTTTCTAAAACTCTACTAGATCTGAGTTGTACATCATTGAGAGGAACAATCATATAGGTAGGAAATTTTTGTCCTTCTATCATGTAAGTATTCTGAGGATTTTTATTGTTAGGATTTGGCAGTGGCTGAGCTGGAAGTTGATTTGTCTTTTGTTGGTATGGGAGCATGAGTTGAGGATTTGGATTTTTTTGAGAAGGTTGTTGTTGTGGAAATGGCGATGAAAGTTGTGGATTTGGGTTTGGAAGTTGTGGAGCTTGTTGATTTTGAAAAGATGGAGGATATTGATAAAATTGAGCAAATCTCCCATAAGGATTTTGCATCCCTTGTACCCATGGTTGATATGGATTCTGATGTTGAGGCCAAGGTTGTTGCCAAGGATTCCAATTTGGTGGGGTTTGAAAATTCATAGGGTTGTTAAACCCTTGAGTTTGTTGTCCCTACCAAGGTCTTCTTGCAACAAAACAGAGAGATTCTACTGAATTTGGGTCTTCTTGAAAGACAACTTTGAGTCCAGGAATTGAAGGACAATCCTTGATCTCATGATTCTCTGAGAAAATCATACATGTTTCTACAACTTTTTCATCCAAGGGACATTCCCTTAAAGCATGTTTCTTCCTAAATTTCGGACAAAAGATGGCTAAAGCGTCTGTTTCTGCTTTCTGCTTGTTTTGGATTTTAAGGGTGTCTAGTTGTTCACTAAGGCTCCCTAAGATATCAGCTTTGAATTCATCAAGCATGTTACCAATCTCTGCCCTACTTACTGATCCAGTTGCAGATTTGTTAGCCCTAATAAGAGAAGGATCCCTAGGCCCTTTTCCTGTTTTAGATTTTCCCCTTGAGAGATGGACACATAGTTCTGTTATATCATGAAGTGGAAGTTGAGAAATGTCTCCTTTCCCCATCATGTTTAAAATATCTATCCATTCATCTCTAATGGCTTTTAATATGAGGGCTTTCAAGGTTTCATCATCTAAGTTGCTCATCTTTTCTCTTTTCAAGTTGTATTGAAATCTTTCAAGTAAGTCTTCCAAACTTTCATCTTCTTTTTGCATCATTTTGAATACCTCATCCTTGTGATTGGTGGGCATACAATAGTCCAAGTATCTATCCAAAAAATTTTGTTTCATATCATTCCAAGTCCTAATAGATTGAGTGGCTAATCCCATGAACCATTTCAAAGCAGCTCCCTTCAATGTTGAAGGAAACAATTTGAGTTTTTGGGAGTCTTCCATATAGTCATAAGTTCGGCACACAACTTCAAACTCAAACAGAAATGTTTCAGGATCCTCACTTCGCAATCCATAAAAGTTAGGGAGGACATATGGTGAGATATTTTTCATCGTTGTATGAGTTTCCTTATCAACTATAGGGAATCCAAACAAGTTGTCTCCTTCCCTATTTCTTCCATTATTACCTTCACCATTGTTGTCTCCATTATTTCCTCCTCCTCTACCTCTACCTCTAAATCCATCTATTATTTCCTCTGCCCTCTGCCATGATAGTTTTTTTAGAGTCCTTAAAGTCCTCTAGTTCTTCTATCAAGGGAGGATGAGAGGGAGTCTCTTCCTTTTCTAAATGAGATTTAGTAGGTGGTATAGGAGAATCCTCTAATTCAGCTGCTCCTTGACTTCCAAAAATCTTAAGGCTAGGGGTAGATGGTGGTGAATCTGGTCTATGCCTTGAAGAAGATGGAGTTGTGAAAATCGAACTCTTGGCTTTAGCTATAAACCTTCCCCTAGAATCTCTTGCTCTATGCATGTCATTTTTTTTTTAAGTAGGGATAATAATTCTCTTTCTGATCTTCCAGGTCACACTAGGTGCAAGAAGAGAGCATACTTAAGAAATTACTAAACCAATAACTCTCTTTTCTGATCCTCCAGATCACACTAGGTGCAAGAGGAGAGCATACTTCAAGAAGTTATCAAGTTTCCCTTCTTTTATTATTTTGTTTTTTTTTTTTAAGAAATTGGCTACCTAGTTACACTTCCCCGGCAACGGCGCCAAAATGTTTGGTCAATTTAGTGTGTCCTAAATTGCTACATTAATTTATCAATCCGGGATTCGTAAGCTGATGAAATGTGGCGCACTATATGTGCAAGATAACCTATTTCTTATCTTTTTGTCGTTTTTAGTTTTCTAATGTGAGATGGAAATTCTAAAATAAAAACAAGTATGGTTATAATTGTTCAAGGCAATGATATCCTTTATAATGATTTACCAACTTGAAACTTCAAAAGGAATTTGAAACATACAATGACAAAACTTGAAAGGAAATGAAAATGTGCTGCTAACCTAGTAAATCAAAACAATGAACTATTGAGCATGAAAACCAAACTATCCTTGCTGCTGTCTAAACACAAAAGAAACTATGCTTAAAGAAATCCAAGAATTGCAAAAAAGTAAATCTAAATCAAATTACATCAACTTATATTCTGATCCCTCGCCATTAGTCCAGCTATGGCTTTCGGAGGTAACCATAAACAACTTGAGCAATCTGATATCTATTTTGCAGAAATTAAACTAATATCAAACTACACACTCATACTTCAATCCCTCACCATCAGTCCAGCTGTGGCTTTCGGAGGTAACTAAAAATGACATGAGAAATTTAATATATCTAACTTGCAGAAAGTAAACTAATATCAAACTACACAATCATACTTCAATCACTCACCATCAGTCCAGATGTGGCTTTTGGAGGTAACTGAAAATGACATGAGCAATTTAATATATCTAACTTGCAGAAAGTAAACTAATATCAAACTACACAATCATACTTCAATCCCTCACCATCAGTCCAACTGTGGCTTTCGGAGGTAACTGAAAATGACATGAGCAATTTAATATATCTAAATCTAACTACTGAAGCAAATGTGCAAGACTGAAATAAACGAAGCATTACTGAAATTAAACAAAAACTAAGAAAAATAAATTAGCAGCAGAACAATATTGATTCCATGTCATTAGTCAAAAGATATGAAAATTCCCCGGCTACCTATTTGTAATCTGAAACAAGAACACTGATCAGTTAACAATAACATAAAACATGAAAGATTATGGACAGAAGTAAAATGTAAATCATGACAGATTATGAACAGTGATGAAACATAAATATCATGAAAGATGCAATGTATAAACACATGAATGACTTATGGTACAATGAACTTAAAGAAATAAACAAGAAACTATACAATAATGCACAAAACCTCAGCGTGTGCAGGGGCCCTCTACACCAGCCTTGGCAACAGCCTTCAAGTACGAATTACGCTTGGAAATAGAGTCTTCTTATATATTAAAATGCAGTCATAACAGAGAGGTGATATTACGCCACAGTGGCAACGTAATTACATTACAGAGCTATCTGGAGGCTAATGGAGACTAATCTAATATCCGTATGCAAACGCATTATTTATAACAAAGGAAATATAACTAATTCCCTAAAGTTTGTGCTGATGGAGACATGTAAATCATCACGTCTAGGGATCCAGCATCATGGCCGCAGTGAGGAGTAAATCTATGAGGAGTGGATGTTGGATTCGGCTTATGGAGCCGTGTACAGGTGTTGATGTGTCTCCCGTAAGTTAGAAATTGTCATGCAAATCCTCACGTGATGAGAAACAGAGTCCTGTCACCGTGGGACTCTATGGTTGACTTCCACTTGACCACCTTTGACCACATCCTCCTTAAGTGAATTTGCTCGAGCCAATAGGACACGATCCATGTCCACATCATTTCTGACTCTCCCATGTGGCTCGTTTTACCTGAAGACACCTGCAACATAGACTTTCACAAAATGGCTGCGGAAAGTTGCAACAGCTGCAGAAAGTGGCAAGATTCCGCAGCTAAATGAGCATAAATCTAAATCAAATAGCAGACACAAAATATAGTTAAAAACCATTTTAGATGCTCTTTTGCAATTAATATACAATGATATTGACAACTTGGAAGGTTCAGGTGAATGAAAAAGGTCTAGGAAGATGTATAAGAAAGATGCAGATTTGAGACTCAACAATTGCACCATATCACTTTGAAAACTTAGACAAGAACCATGTGATTTGTTCATGATAAGTGCGCTTTGTCTGCACTCATGAAGTAACCTCTTTTTCCTGACTGTTTTTTCATAATGTGCAGTGAAATTGTCTTTGACTGATTTTCAAATTCCAGACTCATGGTAAGGTATAAGAAGCAGTTTTCCTCTTATGCCTTTATGATGATGCCTAATTTCTTTTAGACTTCTCTCTGTCAATACTGTCTCTCTTGCCTAAAAAAGAGTGATTTTCAGGGCTAGGTCACCTTTTTGAGAATTTATGCAGCAATACCTTTGGAGTTAGTCATTGAGTGTTGATTATAAGCATCACTTAATCCTTTGTAGATCATTTGTCTCGATGAATGACCATTTTTTTTAGGCACCTTTGGATTTGAAACCATGTATGTTCGCTTTCCTTCATTTTTTGCACCTCATATTCTTCATGATGGCAAACTGTCACAGAATGGTAACCTTGTTGAGTTTTCTATTTTACTCCTATTTACACAGTGTCATCATTGAATATACCCCTACAGAGATGTATTTGGTAGATGATCTTTGATTTTTGGAGAACTTAGCAGTGTGTCATAAAATCAGGCTTGAAATGACCACTCCCTTTCATTCATGAAACGTTTTAGAAACCTACTCTTTTCTTGGAATGGATGTTTCTGAGCCTTGCTAGCATGAAACCAAGTAACCAGTTAGTGGTGTATGACCTAAGGCTAAACCAATATGTTGTTTTGCAGAATAAGAAACAATTGATGGCTAACTGGTACTAGACACAGGCTTTTTGGCTTAGGATAACTTTGTCAAGGAAAATTTCCCTAAATACCACCACCTATACCTACAAACTTTGTCATAGATTTCGGATAGTTTCTTAGGCATGAGTAGGTCATCATATGACAAAATGGCCAGTGAGAAAGGAGTAGACACTTTGTCTAAATTTTGGACAATGAGGTATATGAAAACAAGGGGATTTTGATAGCAGAGAAACAAAGCTTATGATAGGTATAGACAGGGAGGCTTGTTGGCTTTTAGAGCGGGACTGAAAACTGAAGACCACTTCTACCTTGGTAAGAAAGAGAGGGGTAAGAAGACAAAAAATTTGTTTGAGGGGTTTTCTGGAGAACAAATTGACTTTTGAGATTGGTTTCTAGAAAACCTAGACAAGGGATATAATCATCATAACAGGAGAAAAATATTGATGACTAACAACCTGTCCATATAATATCACCATAGATACGGACCTACATCCAATATATGCATCTGAAGTGGCTAGCCACGGTCTTCCCAGGATTAAAGGATGACCCCCCAGGTTGGATTTGGTTTGTAAAATGAGAAAGTCAGCCAGATAATTCTAGGAAGCCACAGGGATAACCACATTTTCAATCACTCCCTCGGGCTTGACACGGGACCTATATGTTAATTCAAGCACTGTAGATGTAGGTCTAATTCCATGGAGTCCCAGAGAGATGAAGAGTTCTTTAGTCATAACATTAATATTTTCCCCTAGATTAATCAAAGTATTGGTTATGGGATGATTGTCAATGTGGACAGTCACTGTAGGGTTACCTAGGTCATTATATTTAGTCAACAAAGGTTGATTAATCATAATATCAGACAATTTTTCCATGACATGGATAGTAGCAAGGTCTTTAGGTTTCCTTCCAGGTCTTTTGACGCATAGATCCCTTACTGTTTTAGCGTATATAGGGACTTATTTAAGGGCTTGTAACAACGGAATCTGCACATACAATTTTTGCAGCTCCCTGAGGAATTCAGATTCAGGTTGTGAGACCAACAAGTTTCAGTTAATCGTTGAGGGTATGGAGGGTTCTGAATGCTAACAGCTGATTCAGCTATCACAGATGTACTATCCTTACTCGGATTGGCTACTTTAGGAACATCAAACCCTCCTCAGCTAGTTGTTACAGATGTAACAATAGGTGTTGTATCAGCTGCTACATGTGTAACAACTGCCTCATAATCGTCCATGTCCTTCCTGGGTGATTCACTTTCTTCAATAGTAATGGGGGTATGTTCAGATATGATTACTTTCCCTGATCGAAGTCAAAACTCATTAAGTCTGATAGGAGTAATAAGATAAGTCTAGAGGATAACTGGAGCATCCATGCTCTGGGCTGCCTTATTATTTGGATTTGGGTTAGGTTGAACAGGTAATTGGGATCAAACAAAAGGTGTAGGATTTTGAATAGAAGGCAATTGTAACTACTGCTGTTGTATTTTTATTGGAGGGGGTACTAGACATTAGCCATTTCCTCTCCAGTTCTGACCCCAAGGATTGGGTTGTGATGGAGGGTATTGCATTAGTGGAGGAAATGGCAACTGGTTCCATGGTGAAGGAAATTGTGTTGAGGGAGGAGTAGGATACTGGCATGGGTATTGCTGACTATTATAAAAATTATTCCAAGGATAAAAAGAGGAAAAATATGAAGGCATACATGTAGGTCACGACTTCCATGGTATCTTTGATCCGATGAAATAATAATATTGAACATCCTCGCTTGATTCTTGAAGTACCACCTTTAGTCTGGGAAATTTATGACACTGATTTGTAGAGTGCACCAACTCACAGATGTTGTACAAGCTGACACTATTCAGTCCACATTCTCTTTCAAAATGTTTCTTTTCGCATTGGGGACAGAATATTGCTAAGGTTGCTTCAGCTTCTGCTTGTGCTTTCTTGACTTGTATCGTAGTGATCTGGGCACAGAGAGTGCTAAGGAGGTCAATTTTAAAATCCTCAAATAATTTCCTGATCTCTGCTCTAGTTACTCCTCCACTTGTCGACTTCTATATCCGAAGTGAAGGATCCCGAACTGAAACTCTCCCCTTGACCAATCCTCTTGAGCTACGTAGGCAAAGCTTCATTATCTCATCAAACGTCTCTTGTGATATGTCTCCTTTTTCTATTATGTTTAGATGCTACAGAAAATCATCTCTTAAACCTCGTAAGAATATTTGCTTTAGAATTTCTGGATCTAAGTTACTGAACTTAGACCTCTGTAAATTGTAGTGAAATCACTCCAGATAGTCTTCCAGGCTTTCCTCCTCCTTCTATGAAATTTCGAAAATCTCGTCCTTCAAATCCCTGGTTCGATAGTAGTCTTGATACTTAAAGAGCAAGGCATATTTCATGTCATTCCAGATTTGAATTGTGCCAACACCAAATCTCATGAACCATTTTAATGTTGCTCCTTTCAGAGTAACAGGGAATAATTTTAGCTTCTGGGCATCTGAAGTGTAGTCATAACCTCTACACAACACATCAAATTTGAACAGAAAGGTATCCAGATCTTCAAAAACCATTCCCTGAAAGTATGGTAGGGATGATAAAGGGATATTATTCATAGGATCCTCATCTCGTGTTACTACTATTGGGAATTCAAAACTAACAGAGTTGTCTATCTTGACATTCTCATCCCCCATGTCTGATTCTTCCTAATGGGATGAACTCACATCAGAGTGTACTAGAGATTGACAAATAGAAGGATCAGACTGCTCCAGGACCAACTGTTTAACAACACTACCAGGATCAAATTTATGATCAACTGAATGTTGTTCCTCGGGTCCCTGATGTTCCCCACTGGTCTCTCCATGTCCTTCAATTCTAAGATCCTGATCAATGATTTTCCACTGTTGTTTTGAATCTGGATTTTTGATATCGCGAGTGGATATGTTGTTTGAAGGATGGTGAGGTCCAGACATAGAAGACACTGATGGTATAGGCCTTGATATGGTAGCTAATTTTTGTGGTCATGTCTTCTTATTATCTCTATATGATGTGGACTGTTCCTTTTCTGCCCTTGAAATAAAATCTCCAAAGAATTTTTTCCTTCCCAAATCTGCACACTTCTTTTCCTTTTAACGACCCATATTTCCTATAGTTATTATAGTGGGGGGTTTTTTTATATGTTGATGTTTTCCTACTGACACACATGGGCCCTATGTGTATCAATTCATCCTACAAGTGCTTATTTTTCTACAACAGTGAGCCCGCCCGAGTTTGTTAGAGCGATGCGCAGGTTCTTACCTCTTGCCTTACCACCCAACGACTATATAGCTAAAGGAAACCTAAAAAAAATACCCAAAATTTAACTCCTAAGTGTCCCAGCAAGTCATTGATGAGACCGCTCAAGTTTTTTAGAGTGATGCACAAGTTCTTACCTCTCGTCTTACCGCCCGGCAATTGTGTCACTGGAGACACTTTAAGAAAAAAACAAAATACTCAAAAATTTAACCTCCTAAGTGTCCTAGCAAGACATTGGTGAGCCCTCTCAAGTTTTTTAGAGCGTTGTGCAGGTTCTTACCTCTCGTCTTACTGCCGGGCAATTGTGTCGCTGGAGACACTCTATGAAAACACACGAAAATTTCACTTCTAATAAACAACTTTGATTGATTCGATCATCATTTCCATCCCCAAAAATGACACCAAAATGTTGGACTATATAAATCACTGTTAAATGACTAAAAAGAACACATTAATTATCAATCTAGGGACATCTATTTATTCCAATGACAGTTCCACTATCTATGCCGATACACCAACCAGAATAAATTTCAGAGAAAAAAAATCGTTGCTAAAGTAAATGCTAGAAGTAAATCACTCATGAAGAAATAAAAGGATCTACAAGATTGGAATCACACTTCAATTAATATATCTATCTCACCACACAACAATTAACCATCTGGTGTCTCTAATATCACATGTGTAACAGCATATAAAACATTGAAATCAAAGCGGATATATTTTCAGATGAATAGTAGCAACAACACTCTATTGATACATAAACTGAAATACAATTACATACACACAAATACTTTAATAATTGCAATCCTTAATAAGAAGGAGGGCCCTTTCTCCCTATCAGGGTACAGGTAGAGAAAGAACTTAACGAAAACTAAATAGAATAACGCATGTAACAACAATAACAACATAATTTGTATTAATCTGAACAAAATTACAGAGCCAAAATAATGTTGTTCTCCGCTAACCTTTCGACCTCTAGGACCAAGAACTATATAATGGTTACATCAAAAAATTAAGGGATAGATCAGTCATGAGAATCTTATGATTCTCATGCTAATCAAAATAGAACACACATAGTTATAACCACTTCCTACAAAAATTTCTCACTAGAAAATAAAATATTACAATCAAAACCTCCCTTAGGTTGTTATCCCAAAAATACAATGCTAAAAAAATTCTACAACTATCGTAATAGAATCAGAGTTGTAGTGTAATAGCCAGAGTACAGATCAACAACACGTGTTGTCGGGATCAGTCAACGGTACAACTGTATCAGCAGTTCGCCAACGAGTCTGTAACAACAGAGTGTAACAACAGTTTGTTGGCGGGTCTATAACAGCATCGCTTTGCTGTAACAGAACCCTCTTAACTGATTATGTGAACTTTGTGCTCGGTATATTTGGTGCTATAAATGACATCTAAAAAGATAACACAAATACCATCAATCTTCTCCAAACATTCACCACAAATTAGTCATAAAAAGGTATGATATATCATAATAATTTGTGAATTGTCAAAGTAATAAAAACAAGGTGAAACAACACAAGTTAGGGTAGAAAGGTAGTAGAAAGAAGAAAAGATACTCCCATTGGTTATAGTTAAGAGGAAAAATAGGGAAAACAAAGGTAGGAAAAAGTGTACAAAACTGGCACCCAACACCTACCACCTTAGGCTTCTGCCGCATTTTGTGGGTAAGAGGTCTCTTGATTTTCCTTTTTACTTATACATAAGCTTATTTAAAATGTCGGACAAAGTTTAAGTTAAATCAAAAGGAAATGAAAGCTCTCTTTTTCATCATGGTTTGATCAATTTGCTAGTGTTAGAGGAGTTAAAAATATTAGTCAGGGATTGGTCATCTTTTCTGTTCATAAGTGGTTTTGAAGTAGATGTTATCACTCCTAAAATAACTCCCAAACCTAGAGATATCCCATCACCTTCAGTGGCGGAGTAGTTAGAACGAGTGAGCATGGAGACAGAGCCTTTACAGAAGGCTCACACACCCAAAGTTACACCTACAAAACAAAATCCAATAGTTAGCAAACATGGCAGCAAGAGGGTTACAAGGAGCCAAAAAGTGGCTAAAGGTAACCTAGAAGACATCTTGCATGCCATTGATATTGAAGAAACTCCCATAGTCCAAGTTGAAGACATAAATGAGGGAGGAAGGAAGCTTAATAAAGGAAAACTAGTTAATAAATTATAATTTGCAGGTGATGATGCTGGATTTATGTTTCAAGCAAGAAAACCAATGACAAGACATGCTAGAAAATTCTTGGAAAGTAGCAAAAAAGCTCAAAGGGTCAGTGAAACTACTCAACCACCACCAAGCATCATAGACCTCTCCTCACCTGCAAAATAAGAATTAGTCATCAAACAAAAGAAGGGCAAAGAGAAAATCACTTAAAAGTCAGAAATTGAAGTCCTTAGGGAGCAGTTGAAAGATGCAAGTGAAGGGATATCAGTCTTGAGGAAAGAGGCAAAGAAACATAAAGTTGAAAGAGTGCAGTTTGAACATATGAGAAATATTTGGGAGGATCAAGTCACAAGTGTCTCTAAGACCTTGGATAACACAGAAAAACTGATAAAGTGGACTCAGCCACTAAGAAAATAGGTCAAGAATATCAAAAATTTAAACCTGCATTTGCAATCTAAGAATAGGACACTGAAGGACCAAGTCAAATACCTTAAAGAGCAATTAGAATTGATTCATGAAGAGCTAGAGAAGAAAGGTTTGAAGATGACTGTGGTTGAGTAGCCCATAACTCAACTGATCATAAATGAGGAAGAAACATCACAGAAAACTTAATTTGAGTTTCAATGTGTTTTAGAAGGTTCATTACATGCAGAAGATCAATTTTTTACAGCTAGAGGTCACTTTTTAGAGACAGTTTTGAAATCTAGAATTTCTACACTTTTACACAGTTTCGTAGCGTTTCATAGGCTTAAAGCCAGGAAAATGCTACGAAAAAACCTGTAGCAGCCCTTTTTCTTCTAAAGTCGATTTTTTCAGTTTTCATGGAGGGATTTTGATGGTGGTGACGTGTCATGACTTGATAGACACCATGAATAGCAAAGGAGCAAAGTTATTGGGTGCAAAAGCTACTTTTTCAATGCTACCAAAGCTTGCTACGAAACTGTCCTATTTTCAGAGCGAGCTATTTTTGAAGGTTTTGGAGCATAAATTGGTAGATTTGGATAGATGGACTTGTCCAACATGTCAAGGGATATTATCATCAAATAATTATGACTCAAAGGAAGTGTTGTGGAGACAGGTCATCAGCCTAAACAACTTTGAAGATAAGACTTATGCATTCCTGAAAAATAGGGTTATGTTCCACAAGTCTAGGAGGGTTTTTAATGTGTAAAGTGGTGATGAACTATGTTATGGCATTTTCGAGCACGTGATGCTTATTTTGTAACTGACATGTAACTGTTTCACAAAGATAAGGTATAATATGTAATAAATACAAGTTAGACCCCTATTAAGAGATGTCTTCTTTAAAGTATAACTATCAGTTTCTTGTTAGAAGTCATGTTTTTCAGTTATGTGATGTCATAGGAGAATTAAATGAATCTAGCCATCAGGAAGATCATCCTTGCTATAATAATTTCTATTTAAAGACGAAGTATCGAAGTAGTGAGAGGTTGGAGATTTTTGCACCAAACTGTCACTTTATGTATTTTGACTAATATTAGTAATACAACGTGACTTTCTTCTTGACAGACCTAAGATTTTCATGGGGTTTTTAATGTCTTATTGATTTACATCTTATGTTTTACCACTTGCAGTAGATTTCATTTCTATTACTCATAATTCATAACTCTATGCTCTGACTTCCTTTAGTAATGAAATGGTTATGTTTTCCTATGTTTTATGAGTGAATTTCCTTTTTTAAATACCTCTATCTGCCTTAGCTTCCATGTCAAGAAATATTGCTATTGAAATTACTAATTGTTGACTCCATAAGCCCAATGGTAGAAAACCTGCATTCCTTGAACCTGCAGTCATAAAAAATAAGATACAATTTATATAGAGCTAGCCATCTAGCACTATCATTAACTAATATCATAAAATTCCTTTGAGAGAGCCCTCTCGGACTAAAGAGGCTAAGCTTCAGTCAAAATCTAGTTTGAAACAGTTACATAGAGTTGTTTGATTAGCATCCAATCAAGTACAATTTTGTGATAACAATGGGAATGAAGGTTCCATACACTTTCCAATTCTATCCTTGCAGTTTCTTGCGGACAAGCAACATTTTGGAGGGGAGGATTGTAATATTCCTAAATTAGCATGCAGGTAATTTAAATATTAATTTTTTATTTTTCTTCTTAGTTAGAAGAATAAGAGGGTATGGAGACCCATAAATATCCTTGGTAGGAATAAAATCACTCCTAATGTGAATGGAGATCATCTTAGTAGCTTTATTAAGCACCCTTGTGTGTGAAATGGGTTGGAGCATGTAGACTAGGTCAACTTTGACCAAATCAACAACGCTGGTATGGAAGGAGTGGCATTCATTGAAGGACAACACAGCTTTGGAGGGAGACTCCATGCATGGAAGTAGTGGCTTTAATGAGTGGCACCCAAGGTGAGGAAGCTTACCAAGCATATAAGGAAGGGGTTGGCAGCCATAGAAGGCATGTTTTGATTATTATTTGTTTATTTTCTGTTAAGACTTGTGGCTCTCTTCAACTATTTAGCTAAGATTGTAGTGTTGTTTAGCACAAGGGTGTTTCCGAGCGGGAATCCCACCTTCATCCTCGGTGGACTTCAAGTGCCCACTCAGGAGAATTTCCTTAAGAATTATTTCGACATTCTGTCATTAGGCCAAGCTACATCTTCTTCTATAATGCAGATTATGTTTAGATATGTGTTGAGTTGCAGGGTGCAGCAGTGGAGGGTTTCTTTGGACCATTTCTGAGCTTGTGTTCCAGTGGAGGAAGGTTTCTTCCCATTGGGAGATCATTAAGTAAGTTCCTATGCTTCATGACATATTTTGGCATTAGGTCAAATCACCATCATCCCCTACAATGCAGTTTCAGTCCATGGCTGTGTTATTTTATTGAGCAGTTGCAGGGGTGATTTCAGTGCTCCATTTGGAGTGTTTCATTTTCAATGGAGGGGTCAGCCCTACACTTGAAGAGTCTATTGGAGGAGTGTCATTTAGATCAAACATAATTTTCAGCCACCTCATCTATGTGCTTCGGTTGCAGTGATTCTTTAGCGCTAGGGCTTTAGATTCATCATTTGTATGTTGTGTATTTCCAAAAACCCTTACTGGGTTATCAAGGAAAAGTGTTGAGGAGCATATATCTCCATTTTTGGCCTTGTATGAGCATTGTATTATCATATCCATTCATTTACATTTTCCAGCTGCAGTATTAGTCATTAAAAATGCGTTGTACTTTCTTCTGTGTTTTTTGTAGCAGCTGCATATTATGTTTTGGTGCTTCTTGTTGTTGGAGGCTTCTCTCACCTAGCTTGAGGGTTTTTCTCTAATATTTTGTATACATTTGTTGTTGATACACTTAATGCAATGGATCTATATTTGGCTCACATGTAATTTATTGATATTTACTACTACTTTCCACTTTTATATGTTATATTCCGGCTTTCCCCATTTGGGAATATTACATTGACAAAGTGTTCTGAAGAAAAAGTAATGAAGGTAGCTACTGAAGAAAAAGTATCAGAATTTCTGAGGGAGAATGTGTTTTACAAATTTGGATATCCAAGAGAAATATTCACAGATCATGGATCATATTTCACCTATTACTTCATTAAGAATATTTTTAGGAAGCACAAGATTAAGAATATAACTTCTGCTGCCTATCACCCTCGGGCGAATGGTCAAGTAGAAGTAACTAACAAATATTTAGAGAGCATCCTCACCAAGGTTGTGAGCAGCAGCAAAAAATATTGGACAGATAGATTGGTAGAAGCTACTTGGGCCGACAACACCACTTGGAAGACAACAACAAGATTCACTCCTTATGAACTAGTTTATGGTAAGAAAGCTCTACTTTCAGTTGATTTTGAATTCAATACTTTAAGAATAGAAGCTGAATTAAATCTAGATCTAAAAAATTCCCAAAAAGAGAGGTTGATGCAACTAAATGGATTGGATGAGTTCAGAATGCAATCACTTCTTCACACAGAGGTAGTTCAACTGCAGAAGGTATGGAATGACAAGAACATCAAAGAAAATACCTTCCAAGAATGATATTGGGCACTGTTGTATGATTCAAGATTTAAATAATTCAAAGGCAAGGTTATGACAAGATGGTTAGGCCCTTACACAATGGATAAATTCTTTGATAATAGCGTAGTTGAAATTAGTACCATAGATGAGGAAGGGATCCCCTTGCTTGTCAATGGTCACAGACTTAAAATTTACAAGAAGCCTTTGTCAAGGGTAGAATTCATAAATTCAATAAGTAGAGACGTGTATGTGATGGAAAACTCCATATTTTCCCACACCTCCTAAAAAAAAAAAAAACTTCGATGGAGGCAATTCACTTGCTCAAAAAAAAAAGGTTGAAAAATAAAAGATAAAGATCCATGGGTGGAAACCTCTCTGAGGCGGCCAAGGAAATTTTTTGGGCTAAAAACCTCCATGGAGGTAGCCCACTTTCTTTCGAAAAAAAAATAAGAGAAAAAGAACATAACAAAAAAAAAATGCATCTGCATCACTATGTTTTTCTGTGTTTGATGTTTTGCAAGTTGTTAAGGGTTTTTGGAAAACACAAGGAATCATTCATCTTATTTTCCCTTATTCTATCTCGTCATCCATCCCATAATTCACTCCATTCATCTTCATAACTTCCTCCATCGCCTCCATACACCACACTCCTCCATTCCTGAGTGCAATGTAGCAAGAGAAGTATCACACAAACAGACTGCTACAAACATCGGGAAGTTCCTTCAAAAACAAAGTTGTTCATGGGCTTCCAAGAAGAAAAACAAGGGTAGATACATAACAGCTTACAGGAAAATGAGAATTCCATCCATGGCATCTCAAGCACCTCGCGCGACATTCACAATAGTGAATAACAACAAACAAATATTAACAACTCATTCAGAAAGTTTCTCCTTCAGCAAGTTGCTCACTCAGAGAAAAAGAATATGGTGAAGAACACAACATCTAAAAAGGCTTGTATCAAACCTCCAGCTCCTGCAACTGCCTTGGAAACAAAAGGTAAACTCAGGTATAAGCTCTCACCCCTTGCTACGCATTCATAATAGCCAGAAATAACTAATTTGCAAACTTATAGTTTGAGGGGTAGAAAGGTGGCCAGTTAACTCGGCCACCACCATGAGGTATGGCTAGAATAAAATTGGGAGTACATGCCACCTAGGCATGCAAAAGAATAATCCTAAATCAATGTAGTATAGGATAATGAGGGGAGGGAAACACGCAGTCCATCTTGAAATAATAGGGTGGAGGAACCAATTGTTTACGACAAAACTTGAGCTTAGCGGAGTTATATTGGCACTCCAAATTTAGCTACATCATCTAATAAAAGGAGATGCCTTCTCATCTAAACTAGTGAATTGACAATTTTTAGAGGGAGAGGACTGACGGAAGCACGTAACACTTGAAGAAGAAGAAGAATAATAACTGGAAAGAAAAAATAAAGAAGAAACCTGGGGTAGAACCAAAAGAAACAAGAAGAACCAAAAGAAGAGGAGGAAGAACCAGCAGAAACAAGAAGAACCATAATAAGAAGAGAGCGAGACAAAGGGCCAAAGAAAAATAGAAGAGATGGCCATAGAATTTGTAGGGATAGCAGAAAGTGGGTGAGATGAAGACTCACAACCCAGCGCCACATCCCCTCACTAAAAAAATATAACTGCCACCATGGCTCCTCTAATCGCAAAAAGAAAAAGGTAGACCTCTATGTATTTTGGAGCTGAAAAGAATCAGAGAAAGCCAGAAAATTCCCCCATAAGGCCGATAATCATTGAAGAATGTAATATTCCTAAATTAGCATGCATCTAATTTGAATATTAAAATCTATTTTTTCTTTCTTGTTTGATGAATAAGTGGGTAGGGAGACCCATAAATCTCTTTATTAGGAATAAAACCACTTCTCATGTGAAAGTGGATCATCTTCTCAGCTTAATAAATAACCCTTAGGTGTGAAAAGGGCCTAAAGCATGTGGATTGGGTCAACCTTGACCAAATCAACAGCGCTATCATGGAGGAGTGGCATTCAATGAGAGACAACACAGTTGTAGATGGATACACATTGCATGGAAGTAGTGTCATTAATGGATGTGGCTTAGGGTTTGGAAGCTCATTTCTTATATAAGGAAGAGGATGGAAACCATATTATTCATGTTATGATATGTTTATGTTTTGATTATATGGTATGTTTAGACATATAAGCTTTCTTCAACTATTTAGCTAAGATTGCAGTGTTTTTTAGCACAGGGTGTTCCTGATTGGAAATCCCACCTCTATCATTGAGAAGCCTCTAGGAATATTTTGAGCTGCATTACCACTATCTGGAATTTGGCCAAGATTTAGTCTCATATACAGTGCAACTCTGTTTAGAATTGGGTTATATTGCAGGGGTGTAGCAATGGAGGAGAGAGATCTCCAATTTTTGAGCTTATTTTCCAATGAGGGGACCAACCCTTCACCTATTGAGTTGATTGGGTGTTTTTGCAGCTAATATACCATTCCTTCAGCCCCATATCAGCAGTCATTCCCAGGGAGTCCGTAAGTCAGGTAGAAAAAATGCAGTGGGCAACTCAAAAAAGGCCGAAAATCCAAACTTAAAATTTGGCCAAACCATTTCTGGGTTTTTTCTAGGGTTTTTGAGTAGAATCTGTGGTTAAAAGTGTAGATCATTCTAAGCACTCTAACAGCCTTCTGCACATGGTTCTTCTCTTGAGTAGCAGCAATTTCCAGCAACAGTAGTAGTAGCAGCACAACATTTCAATTGCTTGGTTTCTTTAGTGTATTTCAGCCATCTTGTGGCTTGAATGCATTTCTTTTAGAGCACTGTGTAATTTCATTTGTTGTTATATATAATGATATGGCTCCATTGTTTTCTGCTCATATTTTATGTTGTATTAATGTAATTTCCAGTTGCAGCATATTTCCGGCATTTTCCAGATTTTGGTGCTATGTTCCTATTTTTATTTATTTGGAATGTTGTATATGTTCTATATTCCTATCTTTTCCATTTTGGAATATTACAGTGGTATCAGAACATAATATTGTCTCAGCCTGTGAAGACATTGCATCTATGTTCTCAGAAGAAGAAGAAGCTTCTCACAGAAAAGAGAAGGCTTATAGAAGATACAAAGGAAAGTCTCCATTATTTGGAGAAATGGAAGGAAAGAAGTTTTCAGAACTTCTTCTCCAAACTATGCATGAGCTTAAAAGAGAAATCAATGGAATAAGGAGGGAAAGACATGAGGATCCCTCAAGAATATTTTCACATGAATAAAGCTCCAGATCTTCATATTATGGATGTGAGCATTCAGCCACACAATCAGATCTACAACGCTCTACCATGCCTATGTTCATAGCAAGAGAGATGGAGGAAGGAGATGTACCAAAGGAGGAGAATCTTGGTGACTATCTTCAAGAGTATGAATCTCAATCTCAGAGGTTCAAATATAATCTAAACTTCTAAGGATTTTGCAAGATCAAGGAGAATAGAAGACCTAGCAATCACAATAGAAGCAAATGGTGCAAGCAGCATGATTTGGGTAGATTATTTCTATCTACTTTTGATGGGTCACCTAAATGTATATCAAGGGTTTAGGTAAAGGAGATAGAAACATATTTCCAGCTTCACCAAGTTTTAGAAGATGAATCCCTTAGAGTAGAAGTGCTTCATCTTCAAGGTAAGGCTTATGATTGGAGGTTTTATGAAACTTCTTTCTTGAATCATGTAAATGTATCTACTTATGAAAATTTCACTAGGAGGTTAGTGAAAATATTTGATACATCCTTGGTTGAGCTAACCAAGCCTAAACAAACAAAACCTTTGCATGAGTTGGAAGGATCCATAAACCCAAATCCATTCCAAAATGCTATTGAGGGGGTTAAAAACTTGTAGAATACCTTGCTAGAGGCAAGATCCCCACTTCAGAAAGAGCTCTTTTCTCAAAACGAAGACATTGAGATCTATTTTTCACAAGAGGATAAAAAAAGAGAGCCTCTTAATGATGATGAGGTAACCTCCATTTATGATGAAGGGGAAGAGAAGGCCGGAGGTAATAATGTTGTCACATCAGGAGAAGATCTAGTACCTCATGGAGAGGTAGATGGAGCAATTTATCTAATGAGAGGAGTTCTTGTATCATTGCAAGAAGTTCCAAAGGATCTCATATGTAGAGATCAAGGCACAATCCATGAACAACATGTGCCATTATTGATAGATCGTGAGACCTTGCAGATGAAAGGAGAAGGTAGGGAGGGTGGCCAACATCATATGATTAGGATCACACACCCCTATCTATTTCAGAAGGTTGATGCACAGAAGAGGCAGACTGATTTGCAGAGTGAGGGCAAGGACAAAGTTTTCCATTCATATGTGTAGTCTACTCTTCATATTGATGTCTCATTGCATGGAGGCATTACACCTGGGAGACCACCAGATCAGGAGATGATGAGAGATGCTTCATATCTGGTTGCACCACTCATTGATCTCGGAGGGGTGAGGACCTTGGGAGGAATTGACACAATGCTGAGAGTTTTGGGTAGACTAAAGGAGGAGGGAGACATTCTCCCAACATCATCATTACCCACTCTCACTTTAGATATTGCGTTGAGAAAGGAGCAGCAAGGGTAATATTATAGCATCCCGGTATGTGAATTTGGCATAGGAGATGTCAAAGAAGAGAGTAGAAACATGATAGAAGCTTCACATGATAGATCAGCAGCACTGTCACTATTGAGTATTGACCCTTTTTGGAGATCCCAACTATTAGTGGAATACTCTAAGGATCTCTTTTCATGCAGAGTGCTTGATGACCAACTATCTGATGGGAGATATACAGTGATAGATGGGGTCATCTATTTTTAGAGTATATTCTTCTTGACTAGAGCCTCTAAGCTCAAGGAGAAGCTACTAAATGCAACATATGAAGGGTTGCTCTCCAAACCCACTGGTTTTATAAGAGCATACCGTACTATCCTAGAGGGATCATTTGGGAAGGCTTCAAAGAGGAGATGCACCATAATATGAGGAGATGCATGGATTATTTGGAGGATGAGGACAGATATGACTCTTTGATAGAGATATCATAGCCACTTCCTTCCTCATTGGGAGTGAGAGGAGGCCCATATATGAGTCACCTTACTATATTGAACCAAGTACATGGTAAAGATTGTATTTTTGTACATCATGATTCATTTACTATGTATTTGCATTTCCTTATCATACATGTGTAGGGAATTTCTCAAAGGAGGGGCACTTTTTCCTCTAGACTTCATGGTCTACTTGAGGCCATAAGCAGCATTGATGATGGCCACTCCCTAGGAGATCTTGGGGAGATGATATCTTATGCAGGGTATGCTCAACTTGCACCATACTCCATACACCTTTCCCAATCTTGGGAGGATATTGGGGAAGCAAACAAGTGGTTGGGAAACCACTCATCTGCCATGTTCTAATGTAGTTAGGAGTTAAAATACGCTGGTTGCACTTGAGGGACCATTTTCCTTCTCCATTACTACACAAGGCAGCTAGCATGACTCTGATTTTGATACCATATGTTGATGATGTTCTTATTCTTGTTGGGGACATGATTGGAGGGATGACACATTGGTCAGATGTGTCCATTGGGAATGAAACTTACAACATTTATTTATTCTTCAAGGGGAGCATGGGACATTATATGGCTGCTACATTACATCACTTGTTTCTTCATGAAGGGAGCCATATGATTGACTTATGTCTTTGGGAAGAGCGTATCACATGGGAGGAGTTTTTATATGAATTACCATTCTGGAGGGTGATTCATTTTATATGGATGATAGCATGGAGGGTGAAGCTTCACATGGGGATGAATTTTCCCTATATTTTTCAGATCTATCCTTGCATTTTCTTGAGGACAAGCAACATTTACAAGGGGAGGGATTGTAATATTCCTAAATTAGCATGCGGCCTAATTTGAATATTAAAATCTAATTTTTCTTTCTTGTTTGATGAATAAATTAGAGTAGGAGACCCAAAAATATCTTTATTAGGGGCTAAACCACTTCGCATGTGAAAATGATCGTATTATATGGTTAATAAAGCACCCTTACGTGTGAAAGGGGGGCTAAAACATTTGAATTTAGGTCAACCTTGACCAAATCAACGGCGTTGTCATGGAGGAGTGGAATTTAATGAGAGACATGGATCTAGTGTCATTAATGGATGGATTTTAGGGTTTGGAAGCTCATTTCTCATATAAGGAAGAGGATGGCAGCCATATTATTCATGTTATGATATGTTTATGTTTTTATTATATGGTATGTTTAGACATATAAGCTTTCTTCGGTTGTTTAGCTATTGCAGTGTTTAACACGGGTGTTCTCGATCGGGAATCCACCTCTATCCTTGAGAAATCTTTAGGAATATAATTTGAGATGCATTACCACTATTTGGCATTTGGCTAAGAATTCAGTCTCATATACAGCGCAGTTCTGTTTAGAGTTGGGTTGTGTTGCAAGGGTGTAGCAGTGGAGGAGAGAGATCTCCAATTTTTTAGCTTATTTTCCATTGAGGGGACCAGCCCTTCACCTATTGATTTGATTGGGTGTTTTTGTAGCTAATAGATCATTCCTTCAGCCCCATATCAGCAGTAAATCCCAGGAAGTGTGTAAGTCAGGTAGCAGAAATGCAGTGGGCAACTCAAAAAAGGCTGAAAATCCAAATTTAAAATCTGGCCAAACCATTTATGGGTTTTTCTGGGTTTTTTGAGTAGAATCTGTGGTTAAAAGCACGGATTATTCTGAGAAATCTAACAGCCTTCCGCACATGGTTCTTCTCTTGAGTAGAAGTAGTTTCCAACAATAGTAGCAGTAATAGCACAACATTTCGAGTGCTTGGTTTCTTTAGTGTATTTCAGCCATCTTGTGGCTTGAATGCATTCCTTTTGTAGCACTATGTAATTTCATTTGCTGTTATATATAATGATATGGCTCTGTTGTTTTCTACTCATAAATTATGATTTCTTAATGTAATTTCCAGTTGTAGCATATTTTCGGTATTTTCCATATTTTAGTGCTATGTTCCTGTTTTGATTTATTTGGAATGTTGTATATGTTCTATATTCCTGTCTTTTCCATTTTGGAATATTACAAAGAATCACCAAGGGGGAGGAAAGAATTGAAGAAATATTTCTAAAGGAGCAGCTGCAAAAGGCACACGCAGAGAATGCAGCACTAAAGGATCAATTACAGTAAAGAGAGGAGCAAGTAGCCACCATGGCGAACTTATGCATAGAAGCCCTTTAGCACAGATTCCCCTCTGACTCATATTTTGTGTACCTGAATGAACAATGGCTTCTATTTCAAATCAACACCCTAGCCTCCCATGGATTACTCCCTTTCTAAGATTGTAGGAAATTCATGAAGTTATATAAGCAAGCCAACATAGTTGATCAGACAAAGATGGCAGAGTTCTATATGCATAACTTTGTGCTGACAAATCTAGAGATTTGAGACCCAATCCTATAATGGGGGATATGCATTTAATGGCTCTAGCATCTTGGATGGTGAATCAGGAAAATAGAGCCAAAGAGGTATGGAAGGTCATGGGAAGAAGAAATAGAGAACCCTTATATCTCAGACCAGAATTTTTCAGCCCGAGAGGAGTCTTCCTTAACCATCGAGAGATTGAAAAGGACCCTGCACTGGTTGAAATCTACCTTCAGACTCAAAACCAGATGATAGGCCACTTTGACGATGTTTCTAGGTAGATAGAAGAGGAGTTCATTATGGCCAACAAGAGGAGATGGAACAACCTCCCACATAGCCTCAAGAACAGGGAGTATCATACTCCAGAAATACTAAGGGGTGCATTGGAAAGGTCACCATTATACAAGAGGGCCATGCAGGCCAAAAAGATCCGATGGTTGGGACTAAAGCTTAGCCCACCTTTACTACTGGGGCTGACTGATGAAGACGACACAAATGCACAAGATAGAGAATGGGCGAATGGAGAAAAGAACGATGGATTTTACCCCCTTGGGGAAACTCCCACACTTATTCCTCAGGAATTCAGTGGGGTTGTCAAAGCTTTGAAGGAAATGGAGGAGGAGGATCAGTTTCTCAAGCAACCATTCAGTAGGGGGGTGATGATGAGCTCCATCATTAGACATATTTGGAGGGGTTGATAGTCACCTTTTTTCCTTCTTAGATCTCTTTTTCTTGCATTTTTATTATTATTTGGATTTATGATACTAGTATAGGTGGTGATTAAGGCTAACATACTCTGAATGCCTAATATAAGGTTGAGTGTAGAAAATCATGATTTATTAAGAATTTTTATAAAGATTTTATCAGAAAGACTTGGAGGAGACAACAAGGAGAAATTATAGGAGGATTTTCCACCCTCAAAGGCAATCGAAGTATCCCAAAGATTCTCTCTAGTAATTCGAATTCCACAAGTAGTCAAAGGATCCCCGAGGATTCTCTCCATCAATTCGAATTCTAGAGGCAACCGAGCAACTCAAAGAGGAGTGCACTCAATCTTGGTTTACTTGGAGTCCAATGGACTCAATCACCATTTTCTAGGGAGTTTTGGTAGCTACCTTGTGAATAAATAGAGAAGAGCTAGAGCTAGGAAGAGTTAGTCTATTCTAGTCTCGAATCCATTTAGAAATATTGTTGTGAGCTATTGAGATTTTTGTTTTATTCAAGGATCAAACTTTCAGAGATGTATGCAGTTATTCTTTTATGAAATGAGAAGATTGATTTCATTCGACTGATTTAAGTTTCAAAGGATTAGGCTCGTGGGTTAGTGCCCAATCCATGTTCCTTAGCTTCTCTGTTGTTACTATATTTTCCTTTCTGTCATTTAGCTAATTTTTCTTCTGCCATTTAAGTTAGATCTACTTCTGATAGTATCATTGTTGTTTAGTTTTGTGCTGCTGTAGTTTTTAAATTTATTATGCATAGTAAAATGTAGGAAAAACTCCAAAAAATGTGGTCAAGTCTCCCCCTCTCATCTCTGCCAATAGAGTTTGAGTAGGAAAGACCTTCCCACACACCAAAATTGTTTTATGTTTGAGTTTTGGGAAGAATTTGTATTACCAAGTCCAAGCCTTTCTTGCATTGTTTTATCACGCATTTCTATTTGTTTCCCGTGCATGAATTCGCAGTTGTATCTCACTTCTGAGCACTGATCTTATGCCTCCATTCCCCTCCTTTCCTTCTCACCTTAACGTTGTACTTACCCTTTTTTTCAACGTACTTAAGCCCTTCAAGCCTTTTTTATTTTCTTCTTTTGTTCAAGGTTGCCTTACCCGTTTTATGAAAAACAAGTGAAAAACCATTCAAAACAATCGAAAACCTGACCTCCACCTTTTCTCCTCAAATCTCCCACCACCGTACATCACAATCATGTTTCACAACTCTTTCACTTTTCCTTTAGCATTTACCACTCATTCTTTCCGATTGTGATATTGCAACATCGCATATCACAAATCATAACTTTTCCCTTTTCCTTTAAGACTCACTTTCATCCCTATCGTAGATCACATCCCATAGTTTTTATCCTATCGCAAATCACATCCCATAGTTTTTATCCTATAGAAAATCACATCCCACAACTTTTCCCTTTCTCCCTTAACACTTACTGTTGCTATTGTCGATCGCGATATTGCGATCATGCCTCGCTGTTGGTCCCACCACCACGTTGCCCATTGCAAATCGCACTTGGCATCCTTTAGCTTTTCCCATTAACACTTACCACTCATTCTTGCAATTGCAATATTGTGAAATCACAAATCACATCATTTAGCTTTTCACATAACACTTACTGCTAATCCTGTCGATGCGATAAATCTGCCAATGTACATCGCACTTCGCAAATCACAACTTTTATCTTTTACCTTTAAACACTTACCACTTGTTCTTACGATTGCGATACTGTGAAATCATGCCCCACTATCGGTCCCACCACCACGTTGCCCGTTGAAAATTTCACTTTGCACATTTTAGTTCATTCCATTAAATATTTACTGCTATCCATTTAAACTTGCGATATTGGGATTGCGACATTGCATATCATAGATTTTGTCCTCCATTTCACTCCACCACGTCACTCTTGAGTTCTTTCTGCTCCAAAGTCATTTCTCGCATTATAATAAATTTTTTTAAAGGTTTAACCCCCTCTTTCCGCTTCCAAACATCGTTTCATGTGTTAAACCCCCCATTAGCCTCTTTTATCCCTTTTCTTCCCTCCAAGCTGCAAATTAACTCTTTTTAATTAGAATTAAGTCATGGATAGCTTAGTTGCATGGATAGGAGCATGGTAGATAGACCATAGGATAAATAGAGTGCATTTAGCTGATTTTCCGAGTTAAGTGTATTTTCGAATTAGTTCCTTTCTGCCATTTCTTTTCAGCAATATAGTTTAGTTTCTTTTCAGTCATTTCCTTTTTTGCAAATTAAATTAGTTTGATTTTTGTCATTTATTTCCAGTGATTTAATTTAGTTTCCTTCTGTCATTTCCTTTCTGCAATTTATTTTAGTTTCATTTAAATGTGACAGACTTCACTGAGAACCCTTAGAAATAGCACCCTTTCGTAAAGTGGAAGAGGATGACATGAACAAAATGCATCTCCTGTGTATATAGCACTGTCACCTCAAAGCTTGTACGAACCCCGAGTTGATAAAGTAAAGTAGGGCATCCACTGGGAGTTGCAGCACTCTTGGTGCAATACCAGGGCTCACCATCTGTGTTAGTAGGATTAGGAAACGTCATTCTCATATTTAATTGATTGTTGCGTTGTTGTGAACTTCTATCCCTCTCTTAGCTAGTTGTTCATTGAATTAAAATGATATTCTTTCTCATGTAGTTATGCATTAGAGATTTTAGATTACATTCGGTAAGGCCTTGAAACTGAAACATAATTTCAAGATAAACTTTAAAATGAACTCAATCAATCTAAGGATGAATTGAAACTTAACGCTAAAATTTAGAGGTCTAGGCTAATGACGTGTTCCGGCGTCATTAAACCTACTAGTTTTCGTTCACCATCTGGAATTAGACAGCACTAGCACAGAATTGTGCTCCCGATACCATCGAGTATATAAAGGGAGACCCTCATAGGTTGGAATCCTTTATCCGTAGGAAATCGATTCTGCCTCCCTATAACCGTGATACACCAAACATAGGATCCTGCACGTACGTTAAGTCCTTGGTCATTTCTCTTTCATTTGATCACCAAGGTGTATATTGCAGTTCATGGGAGCTTAGTACACCCTCTTGCTTAGAGTTCCTGAGCAGTCATTTTGATATTTCCATGACGCTTTAAAATTTTAAAAGGTCATTGATCACTTTTCCTTTCAAGCTCATCCAAACTGAAAGTGGCTAGAGTCACATTTTTCCCTTTTCTCAACTCTTAAAATATGAAAAGGCATAGTTTTGCTTCAGTGTCATAAAATTAATTACCCATGATCACATGCTCATTAAGATATTTTCTTAGGCGGTTCATGAGTAATTCCTTAGTGATTGGTATTAAGGCCTCAAATTGATTATCTCTTTTCTCTCCTATTTTTGAGACAAAGTCACAGTGGCAGAACCACCAGTTTCTTCATTCTCTTTATTACCTCGTAGTGAAAAATCTAGTCCCAGAGTTTCTTCGGAGACACCTCAGTCTGTTGGGACGCTAGGCTACTGGCATGCCATTATTCTGAGTATTCAACCTCTTGCCACTTGATCTACGCCTGAGGAACTATTTCATATCAACCGGCAACCTCTGAACGCTTGGTCCTTTTTAAGGGAAGATCCCTCGCAACTGCTTGCATCTCCATTAATGTGTGCTTTACTTGCCACTGCTCATCGCCTTTTTGCCGATAGCATGTCTTCATCTGACATGGATGACACAAGTCCTATTAGTAGTGAAGAGAATTATGTTTCTACGTGATAATATCATTTCCCTCTGGATAATTTTCCTTATGTCTCAGGTCAACCTACCTCACATCCTTCATCTCTTCTAGTTGGATTATTGTTCTTTGAGTTAGATGATTTCTGTTGCTACAAATTTGTATCAGAATCTGATATGGTCAAGTACCTCGGCTCCTTTTGTGGAGTCATTTGTGTCGGGTCCTTCCCCTTCGACTCCCATCGTGTTGACGGTGGTTACGTCTATCCCAACCCATCCCACTCTTTATGAGGCTTCCTCCATACCATCTGCTAGTGTGATTCCATCATCGCCACCATATTCTGTTGTTAGTGGAATGCTTCCTATTTCTTCCACGATACCTGTTGGACCTGTTGTGAGTGGATCACAGTCTCACATATCGGGAGTGGCATCAACCTATTAGCAGTGCACCTATATCCTCTAATCCTATTCCTGTAGGTTTGACGTACAATAAGTATATGATGGCCATTCAACAAAAAAAATAATCTCCCAGGTTTCTCATTAGGTTCAAGCTCCCATCAATCCTCCACATTACTATGATGAGCACAGAAATCACATCTACTACCATGGGCATGTTCCACAAGGTCCATTGTATGTTCAAATTCCACAAATTCCAGTTAACCCCAACTAGTTTACGTATGTACAGGGACAAACCTATGGTCCACAAGGACAACCTCTTCAGGGACAACCTTCAGTCCAATGGGGACAACCCTATGGTCCTACTGGTCAACCTTATGTTCAACAAGGAGCACCTTATGCTCCTCAGCGAAAAACCTATCCATCTCAGGGGAAACCTTTTGTGCAACAGAATCTCCCTTACGTTCAACAAGGCCCATGTTTGTTATAGTAAGGTCAACCCTCCACTGCTCAACCGGGCTAACCTGGTATTCAGGGGAAACCTGGCTCATCTCAACCATCAGGTCAACATGTACCCTAGGGGAAGCCTAGTGAATCTCAACATCCAGGAAAACCTGCACCCTAAGGATGGCTTGTCCAACCTCAGTATTCAGGTCAACCTTCACCCTAGGGACATCTTGTACAGCCTCAGGGCCAACCTTTTATTCCTCAAGGCCAACCGATTGTTTCCCACAGTCAACCTTCGATGGTACAAGGTCCGCCCCAAGGCGCTGCTTACATCCCACAACAAAATCCATATGTTTCTCAAACAGGACCTTAGTGGTTCACTCAGAATTAGTATCCTCATCCTTAACCGGTGTATGGGCAGAATTATCAAAATTATAACCCCTATGAACAAAACCCTCTGGGACAAAACATATGGGCTCAAGATTTCTCCCAACCTTTTTGGAATCTGTCTAGGTCTACATCCAAAGGCACACTTAAATGCCTTTTAATGTTGCAATTATCATTCCTTGCTATGCTAGAGCGCGATGTGTCAAAGTTAATGAATGATACCATCTTTCATAATCCATTAGGCCCTCGGTTCCTAGCAAGATCACAGTGATTGTCCCAAATTTGAAGGCA
>JAXQQM020080020.1:0-25345 GCA_034641835.2 Pinus albicaulis
TCCTATTTATTTCATGAAGATAAAAGAGCTAGGGAGGATAAAAAGGCAAGGACACAAGAGGAGAATGAACCTTTGTACATCGAGGCAGAGCTGGTGAGCCCTAAGGTTATCATTAGCAATCATAACCTTATCTCTTCTGATGTAACTTTGGCAGAAAAATGCATTACAAACCAGGAGAAAGCCATCCTACACTTTGAAAATAACTTTATTTTGTTGGGAACAAAAAGTTTGCAAGCTTGTGAGAATAGATGGCATGCCTTACTCCACAGTCTACAAGTAAAATAATACCACTCACCTAAAAGGCTAAGAAAGGCCTTAGAAAAAACACCATTATACAAGAGAGTCATGAAGATAATTAAAATCCAATGGATAGGACTAAATCCCAATCCACCTTTGTTGCTAGGCTTGCAGGAAGGAAATGACCAAACATAAGAGTAACATGAATGGACTGAGATTGAAGAAAATGCAGGATTTCACCTAGAAAGAAGAAAAACTGAAATACATAGCTTTGTTTAAGGAATTTAAGGATGTATTTGCATGGAGCTATGAATACTTAAAATCTTATGACACTAGAATAATACAACACAAAATACCTATAAAAGAAGATCATAAACCTTTCAAACAGAAGCTTAGAAGAATCAATCTAGTTTTAATGCCTTTAATTGAAAAAGAGGTTAAGAGAATGTATGAAGCTTAGATAATTGCACCTATCTGATAATATGATTGGGTTTCAAACCTAGTTCTCACTAGGAAGAAGACAGGGGAAATCAGACTTTGTGTTGATTTTCGGAATTTAAATAAGGTATCCCTAAAAGATAACTACCCTCTCCTTAATATGGACCATATTTTACAGAGGGTGGTTGGTTCTTCCAGGATTTCATTTCTTGATGGATTCTATAGGTATAACCAGATTTTAGTTCAGCCAGGAGACCAACCAAAGACTGCATTTACTACTCGTTGGGGTACTTTCATGTATGTGAAAATGCCTTTTGGATTAATGAATGCATGAGCCACCTTTCAGAGAGCTACGGATATAGCTTTTTCTAAAGAAATTCATGATTTTCCTGTAATCTATCTAGATGATATAAATATATTTTCAAAAACTGCTAATTAACATCTAGATCACCTCAGACATGTGTTTATCAAATATAGGGAATTTGGCATTTATTTAAATCCCCAAAAGACTCTTTTTGGACTTGAAGAAGGCAAACTATTGGGGCATATTATATCAAAAGAGGGAATTAAGATAGACCCAGCTAGAATAGAGGCCATTCTGAACATAAGCCATCCTAGGAATATTAAAGAAATGCAGGCTTTCTTAGTTAAAATCATTTTTCTCAGAAGATTCTTCAAACTTAGCAGAAATAATTAGAGAACTCAATAACATGTTATAAAAATACTCAAAACTTAAATGGACTATAGAGGCCAAAAAATAATTTGAATCAATCAAATAAGCCTTGACAAGAACACTAGTCCTAATAAATCCTGATTTCAAAAAAGATTTCAATATTTTTTCTTTTGCTTCAGAACATACTATTGCTACAGTTTTACTGCAAAAGAATGATTAGGGCTATGAAAAAACCATTTTTTTTTCAACAAATCACTTATATATGCCACTTTAAAGTATAACATAATGGAAAAGCAAGTACTAGCTTTAGTGAAGGCTATCAAAGGCTTTAGAGTATACATCTTGTATTCAAACATCATAGCACATGTTCCAAATTCAGTAGTGAAGGAAATTTTGACTCAGAATGGGCCTGATGGTAAGAGAGGCAAATGGATTGCCACCATTTTGGAATATGACATGGAAATTAATCCCACCGAACTCATTAAAGGTCAAGGTTTATCCAAACTCATGGCTAAATCAAACTGTCATGCTTTAGATGTAAATTTTATTGCCCAATTAGATGATCAGGAAGAGATGGCGACTCCATAGATTAGTGAAGCCTTTTCAGACTCACCATGGTATATAGATATTATATTTGTATTACTAAATTTACAAGCTCCTCCTGGATTGTCAAGAACTAAAGCTAGATTTTTAAAGTTAAAGGCAATGGAATTTTGTATCATAGATGATGCTCTGTTTTGGAAAGATCATAGTGGCATTTTATTGAATTATTTGCTTAAAGATGAAGCTGATAAAGTTATGGAAGGATTTGATGTAGGTGACTATGGAGGACACCTTTACTAGAATTCAACTGCAGATAAAATCTTGAGAGCTGGTTTTTACTAGCCTATACTTTTTGTACATGTGAGAAAATATATGACCTCCTATCACAAATGCCAAACCTTTGAAGGGAAGAAAAAATTGCTACCTTTACCCCTTAAACCCATCTCCACAGAAATTCCATTTCAATAATGGGGTTTAAAATTAATTAGTGAAATTCACCCACCATCCTCAGCCCAACGCAAATGGATTTTGATAGCCACAGACTATTTCACTAAGTGGATAGAAGCTATTCCTTCTAGGCAAGCCACTGATACTATCATAATCTCATTTCTAGAAAACAACATACTGTCAAGATTTGGATTCCCCCAAAAGCTAATTACTGATAATGAAACTGCTTTGTCTAAAAAGATGATTGAATTTTGTAATAAATACCACATTACCCTTGGCCATTCCATTGCCTATTACCCTCAAGGTAATGGTATTTCTGAATCATCCAATAAAATCCTGGTTAAGATCATCAAAAAAATACTAGAAGACAATAAAAAATCCTGGAACAAAAGGTTAGTAAATGCCTTATGGGAAGACAAACTTACCACAAAGAAGTCCATTGGTACATCCCCTTATCATCTTGTTTATGGGATGGATGTTGTTTTTCCATCCTCTTTAGGATTACCAGAGATGAAGATGATCCAATAACTGCAGGTAGAAACCAATGATATCCAGAGAAGGATAAATTAAACCATACACTTGCAGTAAACCAGGGAGGAAGTATATCTCAAGTCTCAATTTGTTCAAGATAAGATTAAAAAGATATTTTACAAGAAGACTAAGGAAGATGATTTTTACATAGGTGACAAAGTTCTTAAGTGGGATTCGAGGAGAGAAGAGAGAGGTAAACATGGTAAATTCGATTTCCTATGGAAAGGTCCCTATGTTATTTATCGTTACAGAGGTAACAATGCATTCTTTTTAAAGGAGTTGGATGGATCAGATCTGCCAGGTGGACCTATCAATGGTAGGATGCTAAAGCGTTATTATTCCCCAAAATAACAGTAGTGCATTTTGTTTACTTTACTCATTGTACATAACATTGCAGAGTTTATATTGGATTGGATGTTTTTCTTGCAAATTTGAAGCTAGAAGAGAAGGCCCTAAGCTTTGAAAGACAAAATATCATAAGTATGAATAATGCAGAGCTTAGAAAACAGTTTCAAGGAAAAAGCACAGTCAAAATTCAAGGCTACTGATCTCAAAGTTCTTGACATTTCTCCAGGAAATTCCATTCCCATGTGGAGCCACTGTTAGGGTCCTATGATAATAGGATTCATAATTTTGAATTGACTTTGATTAGTCTTGTAATATTTACATACTTTGCTTTCTGCAAAATTGTTTTCCCATATTAAAAAATAAAAAAATGTAAAGAGGGTAAAATTCCTTAAAGAAAAATCAAAGGACTTGAAAGAAAAAAATCAAAAGAATAAAAAATGAACCCCAAACAAAAAAGAGAAAAAAATAGATCATGAAAGTGATGCAAATTCAAATGCCACTACTTTTTACTTCACTTTGCAAAATAATATTGTGTGCAGCTTGTAAAAAATGCCACAATACATGAAGGTCAAATTTCTTAATCTTGACCTTTCATACAAATAGATAGAGAATAAAGATTTAGCCAAACGGTTTAAACTTGGCAGATCAGTAGTTAGGTAGAGAATAATAAGGAGTTCAACAGTTTAATCTGATCCCTTGGAAGAAATAAGGATAGAATCAAATAGTTTTCTGTTAAAAGAAAAATGAATAAAGCGTCTGCAAGCTCAAATGCACCCATGTAAATGAAGAAAAAATGTTAGGGTAGTAGATGGGTAGGCAGAAGTAGTTTTCACAAGGCATGGATAGCAGAAAATTAGTCATTTCACTTACTAGCTTCATTTCAAAATCATTCACTTGTAAAAATACCCCCTCCCCTTCATTTTAACCCTTTCCCCCTTAATTCATTATTTTCTCTACAAAAATCCCTTTTCCTAAGTTAAAATGCACATTTATCCTTTGGAAAAGTAAAACCTCTTTACTAATTTCCCTTTTCATTTAAAAATACACAAAAACCCAAAAAATATTTTTTATCCTAAGTATTTCTTTAAAAAATGATAAGTCGGGTCCCACATTGAATAATTGCCTTCCCGATATCACTTTTTATGAAGAAACTTAGTGTTTTTAATTTCCCATATTACATTTCATTATTAACATTTAACCTCATGTATTAAATCCCTTAAATACACGTAAACCCGTATTATATATATATTATTCCCAACCCATTATTTTTATATAATATATGGTTTTATTTCCCCACATGTCATATATTTCGAGCCCACTGATTATTACCCCACCTATTATAAAGTTCCACTATCCCTAACCCCATTGGTTATTTATTTAACCATATCGCATGTATTAAACCCCGATCCTATCACATAACTTAACCCCGACCAATGAAAAGATTTCATAACCCGCATAGCATAAAGTCCCGGGCCCCACGCCATCAAAACCCGATACTCCATTGCATCATCACATTCGTCAGATTATAACTGACCAGATCTAATGGCCAACAAACCTTGTCACACATCTAATTTCCCGATCCTTAACCATACCCCAACCTTGCAATATCCATGGTTTTTGGAGCTCTGCTCCTGGCTACGTGGCCAATTCCCATTCGATCGCA
The DNA here is from genome assembly GCA_034641835.2 of Pinus albicaulis. Taxonomy (NCBI): domain Eukaryota; kingdom Viridiplantae; phylum Streptophyta; class Pinopsida; order Pinales; family Pinaceae; genus Pinus; species Pinus albicaulis. Next base: position 4,881 of record JAXQQM020080020.1, read on the forward strand.
TTGATCCAAAAAATATCGCCAACCAACTTTGTGGTGGTCTGGATGAAGGTGTTAATGATAAAATCTCAAATCTGGAAATTATGCCTTCGAGTTCAGGTGGAATGTCTTCACCTTCCTTATGGGTATCAGTCATCAACCTATAATTTTATAACACAACTATTTAATGCATTAAATTTTTTTTACACAAGTTTTAAATTGCATTAAAAAACCCAATTTTTAGCCTTCACGTAAATGACGGTAATATATATATATATATATATATATATATATATATATATATATATACATAAACCCACACATAGCGAATACCTCAAATTTTTTTAAGTCAATGACGGACTCAACCCAATATTAAAACCTCTTTAAAATAATATCACATCCATTTCCCTTATTCTCCATACAACTTTATTGCGATATTCATCTGATCAAAAGGTTTGATGTGAAAGCCATTGATCTATCACATGCTGGATGGATAGTTCAAACCATAAAATCTATTTTTTAAAATCATCGGGTCCATTCAAATGGTTAAACACTGTGCAACTTAAAATGAGATATTCATTGGATCTCGATAGATGATGCGATAGCCGTTCGATTCCCCTTAGCTTCCTTTGAAAATTTTGCTGTTCTTTTCTTCGTTTCTCCTTATGCGTTACAGTAATCTCCATTCTGGAATTCCTCCATAATTAACACTCCTGGAAAGTTTTATTTATTATTGCAGAAATTAAATCGATGAACCAATAGCTTGACAGCTTTTGAATATTGCAGAAAACAAAGTTTCCTGCGTTGGCTTAAAGCATTTCGATAGCCATTCAATTCCACTCGAATTTCTCTAAAATAAAATATCACAATCCAGTTTATAATATACTTTAAATATAAATTTATGCATAGGAAAATCAATTAATCTAAAGCTCAACTAGATTCAACTAAAACAAATAATAATTCGAAAGAAAAATAAACATTCGACATTTGACAATTATGTCTACCTTCACACAGGTACAAAGGAATTGCAAATTCTTCTATTTAATTATTCTTCCATCAAATCCTCCTCCCCCTCAATACATTGCAACATATATATATATATATATATTCACACAATATTTTCAATTCGATTCTTTTGAATCGAATTGTTCTAATTTTGGGTAAAAATCATATTATATGATATTTGCCTAAAAATCCTCAACTAAAACTAAATACATTGAATTCAAAATAGCTCAAATCCCCTAAATATTATCTACTAAAACTATAATTGCCAGCTAAAGAAACCCACTCTGCTTGTAATTTTTTTTTTGTATTTTTGGAATAAAATGAAGTCCTTTTCTCCTCGAGCCTCATGATCGTGCATCAGACTCCTAAGGACAAAATTCTTCATGGGATCCTATCCATGAGCTCCTCCACAGAACTGCCCAATTTCTGTAGCATGGTATCTGTCATCCAAGTAGCTTCTACAACTGGTTGATCTTTCCACTTGATCAAATACTCAAAGTATTCCTATCCTCTTGTCTTCTTAGACCATCTTTTGTCTAAAATATTCTCTAGCTGCAATGATTTTGCTATGGGTAACTGTCTCAACCAGTCAATCTCTTCTTTGCCTTCAGCTGTATCACTTGTGTCTCCATCCTCGTACTTGTACAAATCAACAACAATGAAAATTAGAGATATTCCAATGTCAGGGGGTAATTCAATTTAATATGCATTTGCAGAAAATTTTCTCAATACTCTACATGGCCCAATTTTCTTAAATTTCAATTTGTTATATGCCCTTTTTGGAAATCTTTCCTTTCTCAGGTGTGCTAGAACCAAATCTCCAACCTCAAAGTTAACTTCCCTCTTCGTCAAATCTGCTCTGTTTTTGTATTTGATGTTGCTGTCTCGTAACTGTTGTTTTACTTGTTCATGTATTGCTCGAATTTCTAAATAAAACTATTCTCCATCAACACTTCTCATCTCTGCTTTTCCCAAATTCCTTAATTCATACACTCCTCTTGGGTGCATTCCATAAACTATATGGAATGGAATCTACCCTGTACTCCTGTTTGGAGAATCATTATAAGAATATTGAGCCTATGCCAAAATTTTTTTCCACTGTTTAGGATGTTCACCTACAAGACTTCTCAAAAGATTATCCAAGCTTTTGTTCACCACCTCAGTTTTTCCATCAGTCTAAGGGTGATAAGTGTTGAGCATTGGAAAAGGTATGAATTTGCCATGTATTTCTTTATCTTTTTCCTTTAATCATAACTCCTTTATATTCTAGAATGGTAATATATTGAAGAATTATAATAGAATTAAGGAGATTAGTGATTGTTGCAAATTTATTAAAGATTGTATTTTCTTATATGCATAAAATAGATGAAGTGGGAAGCCACCATTCAGGAGAAAAATACAAAGCATAAATAACTGCTGTCCCTTCAACAAAAGGCCATATCCAGACAAGAAGGTCGAGATTTGAGTGCACAGTCAAAGAAAAGAAAGGAACAACGCGACATCAACGCAAGAAGACAAAACGATAACTGAAGATAGAAGATAGAGCGAATCCCTCAGGATCTCTGGATCCCGAGGGATCACTGCTCAAAGCTTATCTGTATTTCTTGTTTCGTCCGCTGGCTGTTATAAAAGGACAATGCTTGTAGAAATCAAAGATGTATTATGATTATTCATATTTCCTATTGTATTTTGACGATTTCTCATCGACTCTCGTTGGTTAAAAGAGAGTGCGATTGCTTGTAAACTCTGTTACATATGATTAATATATAATCCGGTTTCCGTTCCGTTATTTGATACTGCAGTAGTTCGGCGGTGCTTCACTAGCGGCTAAGGGCCCGACCCTGGTGGATCCACTTGCTATCTGTACCATTACTTTCCAATTCCAGTCGTGTGATGGTTTGCTTTAGTTCTCATTTCCTTTAGTCGCATTGTTTCATAGTTTCCATGTTTTATAGCTTACTGTTTCAATGTTTTATGAAATCGGTTTGTTGCATCAATTGTGAGTGAATTGCATTGCTATTCCTTTCCAACATAACAAGATTATTTATTCCTCTATAACTTGTATTGTTATGCTTCTCAGATATAAAGTTTCGCTGTTCAGAATTTGCTGTTCATTTCCATTAAATAGCTTTGCTGTTCATTTCTAATAACTAGCTTTATTGTTTATTCCTTTCCTGTAAGTATTTGGTTTGCTTTAGAATGTTATTGCAGAGAGCATGCTTATTCTATTTCCGTTAGCAGCATTATTGATTCAACTCAGTTATCATTTCCAATTAGTTGCTTTATTGTGGAGTGTAAGATCATCAACTGTAAAGGACATTGGCTATTACTGTCTAAGTTCTTAGATTGAGGATCTTGTTTATGCTTGATTTCATTTACATCAGTTGACAGAGGAAAGAATTATTACTACTGCATCCTTGACTGATGATTTCCGAGTGAGTGATTGGATTTTAGAGCTTTAAGTTTCATGTCATTGCAATTAGATTTCATTTTCAAGCATCCGTTTAATATTGTATTTGAAACACTGTACTGCAAATTGGAGAGCATTACTCTTAGATTAAATTGCCATCTCAGACTGAGTACACTCTTGAGATAAAAAGTTGTACCTGGATTGATAATTAATGTAGGATAAATAGGAGTTAAAAAGACACCTTTTATACCTCAACATTTTGGCGCCGTTTCCGGGGAGAGTGTAGCTATTTAGAAAGAGCGATGTATATTTGATTTTCTCTACTAAGGAAGAACTGGGTATTAAAAATGGAAGGTAAGAACCTGCGTAACGAACGAGGAACATGCTCGTTCATTTGCCCGCTTCATAGCAGAACTGCGTAGAAGTTTAAGGTAGGAATGAATGCTTGCATTTTTTGAATGACTAGAAAATCTAAACAAAACAAAATTCCTCCCAGACCTGAAAAACCTAAGGGACCGACGACCCTTAGGCGAACAACCTTTATTGACAATATCATTAAGAAAGCTAAATCTCAGCCATCACTAGGCCCTAGAAAAATTGCTTCTAGACAACCTACTAGCTCCCTTCGGGCCACAGAATCACCATCTGTAGCTTTTGCTGAGGTGCATAGCCAAGCAGAAGAGACTGAGCAAGATTCTCAAGAAATTGAGAATTCTCGCCCAATTTCTTTACAAGAAGGGAACTCTAGTAATCTCTGTGAAGGAGGAGGAGAAACAAGGGAAATAGAAGAACCGAGATCCCCTATTGAAGTAGTCCAAACACTAAGCAGCCCAGATAAGGGAAGTGCTGTCAAAATCATCCAAAACAAAGCTGAAGAACCTGAAGAACCAAAATCCCCTCGGATAATAGTTCAATAAGGAACACTCATTATCCCAGACCAAGGAAGTGCTGTTAAGTTCATCCCTACTCCTAGTCAGCCTAGGAATAATTCCCTAGAAATCCCAGAAGGATATTGGCACATATTTGATCAAATGGTCCAGAACCAACAACCACCCCAAACTTCCACACTGCAATATCCCATTGTGGACATTGCAATTAATACACCTATGAAGACTTTTCCTCTCTAGCATATTCCTACATTCCATGGCTTAACATCGGAAGATCTAAATGCATTTCTGTTTGAATTCGATGTATTATGCAGGGGGTATGACTATACCACCGATCCCCAAAAGCTAAAATTATTCCCCTCCACATTAAAAGGAGCAGCTCTACGATGGTTTATGGGGTTATGTGGAGGTGTTATAAATGACTGGGATCAGATGAAAGCTGCTTTTCTAAAGAAATATCAAGATTATTGTAGGTCCAGGGAATTAAAGGATGAAATATTTCAGATGATAGAAAAACCCAATGAAACATTGGAGGAATATTTAGAACGCTTTAAATACAACCTCCAGAGATCACCTTATGCATATTTACCCTTACCTGATAATGTGTTAAAAACTACATTAATTAAAGGGATGAAGGAACAATGGGTTGAAACATTAAACATCATGGGCAAAGGTGACATATATCAGGAAAATTTTGCTGACATTATTAATTTATGTATAAGGAGTTCTAGAGGTAGCACAAGACTAAAACCAGCAAAACGTGATGTGATCACAAGGGATAGCAAGACCTTCGGTGGAGGTATAACCTGCATAGAAATTGGGAATCTACTAGAAGATTTAAAAACTGATATTCTAGGGACTCTGACAACGCAGCTTGATATCATGCAAGCTAAACAAAAGCAAGCAGAAGCAGAACAAAATTTGGCAATATTCTGCCCTAGATGCAGAAATAAACATAGCCATAAGAGTGCCCGCTGGATACAGTCCAAGTCCGTGCCATTTGCACGAAAGGTCACTCCATAGAAAGTTTCCCCTCACTCTCGGGATTGAAAGCAGTCTACAAATAAGCAGAAGAAGAAATAGAAATGGTATGCCTACTCAATCAGCCTCGTCAATGGTAGCCAAGACAAACAGGTATTCCCATTGATCCATCCTCTTCTTTTAATTCTTCTCAGTATAATGCTCAGCAATATAATGGAATGTGGCAAAATCAGCCACCCTTCCCGAGTTGGTCACAGCAGCCATTTCCTACACCGCCATGGCCAAATCAAACAAATCAAACCAATTGGCCGAACTTTCCTTACGATCCACCATTTTGGAAAAATAATACATATCCAACATAATGGTCCCCCTCCACCTCGCAGAGTCAGACATGGAAAAGATATATGAATCAACCAGCTGGAATGATTCCTCTCCCTTCACCTACACTGCTAGCACCATATACATTGAAAAAAAATCCCCAAACCAACTTAAGACCGCAACTCCCAGCCCAACCCAACCCGAAACCTAATAATAGGCCGGTTCAATCTATTCAAATAATCGAAGCACCAAAACTAGAAACTGAGTTAAGGGAGTGCAACAACCTTCAACTAAGGTCTGGGCGCATAATAGAATCAGAGGGAGACAAAAATGTTCAAGTTGAAAATCCGTTACCTTCAGAACAAAAATTGCAAAAGGAGAATGTGGTTAGAAAACAAACTCATGAGCAAGCAACCACCTCTTCTCCACCATTCCCAGAACGACTAATCATACCTCGTCCAACAGAACATCCTGATTTTGATCTTCTGGGAGAACTGAAAAATTTGTGTATAAAAATCCCACTCCTCCAAGCTATCCAAGATATTCCCATTTATGCAAATACCATAAAAGAACTATGTATAAGAAAGCCAAAGAGGAGAACAACAACTAACCTAACCGTCCAAGTAGTCGACACTCTATCTGACTTACTATCAAGAAGAGAAGCACCTGTAAAGTATGAGGACCTGGGAAATTCTATAGTTACGGTGAAAATCAATGGACAATCATTGCCAAATGCCTTAGTTGATTTGGGAGCTGTAATCAATATCCTAACAACCACCACTTGTCAAAAACTTGGCGTTACATCATTAGATCCAACAACAACCTTATTGGAATTGGCTGACCGATTGGTAGTCAAGCCAGAAGGCACACTACATGATGTAATGGTATCTGTAGACTCTTGGGAATACCCTGCCGACTTCCTGATTATTAACCCCAAAAACCGGCTAGATGACACCCTTTAATCTTAGGTAGACCTTGGCTAGCAACTACTGATGCTTACATTGGTTACCGACAAGGCAACATGACTATAACTAGAGGGAGCTATGTTAAGAATTTAGCTTTATTCCCTCTAGCCCAGCCAAGCCTAACGATAATAAAAACAAAGAAACATCCTGTATCATACCTCATAGAAAACATAAGATCACCATTAACCATAGAAGATGCCCTCGACTTTAAAGACCAAACAGAGGATGACATCATTAACAGTTTCATTAACCAACCAAAAACCAGATCCCATTTGCAATGTCACATGATCAAGGAAAAATTTGATAATGAAGAAGAAGAAGATCCCCTGAAAGACATTCAAGATCAATCAATACCTACCACTTCTGTTTACAATAGAAAAACTATAGAAATTGAGCCAGGAAAAAATCTGAACATTAACAAAAATCAGACTGCTGAACAAGAAGAGAAGATGGTCCAACTACTGAAAAAATATAAGGGAGATATTGCATGGGATTACCCATACATGAAAGGAATTGATCCCCAGTTATGTGCACACCACATTTATATAGAAAAATATTCTAGACCCATTCGCCAACCCCAACGAAGATTAAACCCTCATCTTAAGGATATTGTGAAAGCTGAATTACAAAAACTTCTGGATGTAAACTTTATTTATCCAATATCTGATAGAAAGTGGGTCTCTCCACTAGTAGTGGTGCCAAAGAAGAATGGAAAGTGGAGGATATGTGTAGACTACAAAGAACTAAACAAAGAAACCCAGAAAGACCACTTTCCCCTTCCTTTCATTGATCAAGTATTAGATACATTTGTAGGAAATAAATTCTTTTCTTTCTTAGATGGCTTCAGTGGATACAATCAGATTCAAATTTCCCTTGAAGACCAAGATAAGACTACTTTTACCTGTCCTTGGGGAACATTTTCTTACATAGTTTTACCCTTTGGTCTATGTAATGCCCCTGCCACATTTCAGAGGGCCATTCTCAACATATTTTTAGATTTAATAAATGAAGGGCTCGAAGTATATATGGATGATTTCACACCTTATGGAGATGATTTTGAGCCAACATTAGAAACATTGGAAAAGGTGTTGCAAAGGTGTATTTCCACCAGGCTCTACTTAAGCCATGAGAAGTGTCACATGATGATGACTGAGGGACTCATCTTAGGTCATTATATCTCAGCAGCTGGAATACAGGTAGATCCAGCTAAAATTCAGATAATTTTGTTAATACCTACTCCTACCACACAAACAGAGGTACGTATCTTTCTATGATTTTCTGGTTATTATAGAAGATTCATAGAGCATTATTCTCAAATAGCTGCACCTCTATACGCACTAACAGGGAATGTTGATTTTATTTGGATAGATAAATGTGACCAGGATTTTGAGGATTTGAAAAATCTTGTATCAACAGCCCCAATGCTAAGGGGCCCAAATTGGGATTTTCCATTCCAAATTTCATCTGATGCCTCAGACACAGCTGTTGGAGCAGTACTTGGGCAGGAAGAAGACAAAAAAAACCATATGAAATTTATTACATTAGAAAGAAAATATCTCCTGCTGAATTAAACTATACTATGAATGAGAAAGAATTTTTAGCTGTAATACATGCTGTAAATAAATTTAGACATTATATAATTGGGTATACTGTAGTTTTATATACAGATCACTCTGCCATAAAATTTTTAGCAAATAAACCCGTTACAAATAATAGAGTAACAAGATGGTTGATTCTATTGCAGGAGTTTGAAATCACAATAAAGGACCAACCTGGAAAAGAGAATCCTGTAGCTGATTTTATCTCACGAATGTCAAAACCAACGGATGCAGCAACAGTCGAAGATCAACTTCTAGATGAACATTTGTTTGCTGTTACCACCAGAACCCCATGGTATGCGGATGTTGCAAATTATTTAGCAGTAGGTAAATTACCTAAGCATCTAATGCCCAATGAACGAAAACATATAGTACAACGCAGTACTCAATTCTCTTGGATTGGGGGCTACCTATTTCATACAAGAGCAGACATGCAGAACATAAGATGCGTCCGAGAAGAAGAAATATTTGACATCCTGAAAGCATGCCATGATGGGCCATGTGGCGAAAATTTCATAGATCGCAGGACTGGTCACAAGGTTTTACAAACAGGCTACTACTGACCCACAATTTTTAAAGATGCTAAAAAGTTTGTACAAGCCTGTGATAGTTTCCAAAGGGTGGGATGCCCTGGACAGTCTGATGAAATTCCTTTGAATCCATAGTTAGTAATCAAGCCATTTGAGTGCTGGGCGCTCGATTTTGTTGGTCCTATTAACCCACAATCAAATCAGAAAACATACATACTAGTTGCAACAGAGTATGTTACTAAATGAGTTGAAGTAGAGGCACTTCCAAGAGCTACAGAGGACTCTGTAATATAGTTCATTTTCCAAATATTTGTGTGATATGGCCTCCCAAGGGACATAATTACAGATGGAGGACCGTAATTTGTAGTCAATAAAATTGCTGCAACATTAAAAAATTACCACATTTAGCACAAAATTACAACCCCATACCACCCACAGGCAAATGGCCAAGTAGAGAGCACGAATAAGGTGATAGAAGCAATACTTACAAAAACAGTTGCATCACACAAACGTGACTAGGCTTCAATACTTTCAGAAGCCTTGTGGGAATACCGAACAACATGGAGAAATATCACTGGGTATTCACCATATCAATTAATATTTGGAAAAGAACCCATCTTTCCAATAGAATTTGAAATTCAAACATTAAGAACAACCCAGGAGGTGGGTTTGAATTTAAATGAGGCTCAGGTCAGTAGATTATAGCAAATCAATGAGTTATATGAAATTAGGCTCTCTGCCCTCCATCACACTGCATTAATTCAACAAAAGAGAGCAAAATGGCACGATGCCCTCATTAAAAATAAAATCTTCCACGAAGGAGATTGAACACTCCTATATGACTCCAGGTTTCAGGATTTCCCCGGAAAAATCCAGACACGATGGCTTGGACCTTATGAGATGTAGAAAGTGCATGAAAATGGTACCATTACGTTAACTACCATTGATGGATCTGGACATTCTTTCAAAGCAAACGGTCATCGAGTACGACGTTACCATAAATCGCTTAATCGGGAATCCTTTTACCAACAATTACGGGGAGATTCTACTATGTAGATTCTTGCTGAGGAAGATATCTCCTCCTCAACATTCATTCACTGAACAATTCCTTTATTTCTGAAATTTGTACATAAGGTTTTCTTTTAATTTTAACTGTCTTTTGTACATATTTAATTTTTTGTGCTGTTCTTCTTAAGGAACAGTTGCTGTTCCTCTTAAGGAACAACAGACATTCCTCTTAACAAGGAACAACAATCTTGTGTGCCTTTTCGTGCTGATCCTCTTAAGGAATAGCAGTCGTTCCTCTTAAGGAACATCACATCTACGTGTTCATCTTTTTGCTGTTCCTTTTTAAAAGGAACATCATTTCTGCCAATTGTTTTTGCTGTTCCTTTTTAAAAAGGAATTGCATTTCCGCTGATTGTTTTTGCTGTTCCTTTTAAAAAGGAACAACATTTCCGCTGATTGTTTTTGCTGTTCCTTTTAAAAGGAACAACATTTCTGCCGATTGTCTTTGCTGTTCCCTTTAAAAGGAACAACCCCTTCGCCATTATTTTTCACTTTCTGTTGTTCCTTCTAAGGAACGAAAATTTCAATTTGGAGTGTTTTTTTAAGCTGTTCCGCCAAAGGATCAACATTTCTTGTTTGTTTTATCTGCTATTCCTCTTAAGGAACAACTACTGTTCCTCTTAAAGGAACAAAAGCTTGTGTGTTTTTATGTTTTTGCTGTTCCTCTTAAAGGAACCGTAGTTTTGCATGCAGATGTTCTTTTTGCTGTTCCTCTTAAGGAACAACAGTTGTTCGGTCTAAGGAACAACTCTTTTTGAGTGCAATTTTTTTTTTTTTAAGAACAACATTTTGAGAATTTTTGTGAATTATTTATGATCCTTTTAAGGCAAATATACAAATTTATGCAAGGACACAAAAATTAGAGGTTACTAGAATCAACATATCAAGGAGAAATTGTAAACTTTAAAGAAATTGCCGTGTATTGATAAGAAAAAAAGGAAAGGACACAACTATCTATATCACTTTGCTGTCTTTATTTTCACTAAAACTAATGTGATTGATTATTTTATCATGTTGGTTCTTCCCAAATCCTCATAATTCTCTTTGAATTTTATTATTGAATAAGAATAAGGGCATATTTTCCTCTATTGAGATGTTCAAACTTCTTCCACCATCCCTACTCTTAAGGAGTGTTGAGCCATCCTTTATACATAAATAGGCAAGTGCTATATAAAAAGAAAAAGAAAAGAAAAGAAAATATATCTATATGATTGTTGGAGAGGTAAATCCCCTCTGCGGACAGAGGCGATCCCTACTAGCCCAGACCGGGTCTAGCAACAATCGTCACACGCTATAGTGCAGGTTCCTAATTGTAAATAAACCAACTAGCGATGAAGGCTTACCTGGAATCCAACGCTGTCGCTTGTAGAGAAAGTAGCGCTCCCGTTCCTTAGCTCTGGCAGATCACGATCCCTCACGATCTCCGTGACCGGACACCTACACATGCGAGAAACACAACAAACGCAAGCGTAAAATCCAGTATATGCAACTATATGTCAGTCAAAGAAGACATAACCCATCATCATAATCAACAATAGGAGTGGAACCATAACCAATAGTCTCTTATCATTAATCAATCAAAGGAGGATAAAACCTGGCTCTGACGCTGAATTCTCCTTCGGAGGGTCGCTAGTGGAACACGTATCGAAAAAGCCTGTCGGGGATGGGACAAGCCTCTCTCTTCGGATGTCTTGAAAATAATCTCCTTGCTTGGATTTGGCCTTAAGGGAATGAATCAAGGCTCTTGCAGCATAAGGCTCTGATGGCTCTTGGGAACTCTTGGAGACTAGCTATTCAGCCATTCAACCCCTTCATCAATGGATGAAGGCTATATTTATAGAGGAGAGGAGGAGGTTGGGATCCCTACAATAGTGGAAGGGAGGCATTATCCCTTGGGAGGTTCCCCATAAGGTGGAAACAAGAGGCCAAAGGAGGAAGGCCATGGTTATTCAGTCGAAACCACTCCTGATGACTCATCCACGAAGTTGTTGTAATCGAAACTTCACCTCTTTTTTTAAAAAAATTTCCAAAAGCTGATTGGCACGGGTGATTAACTGGGACAGAGCGCCAATTGGCACGGGCTCAGTGTTAATTTTCCCCCATTGGCGCGAGGACATAACGGGCTACCAGCGCTAAGGCAAAAACAGATGTTTTTAGGGGTCTGCTCAGGAAATGATCAACAGAAGAAATGTTGTCCTCATGGAAAGGGATGCAATGATGGTATTTGCAAGGCATGAAACTTCTTATTGGTCACAGAAATGACCCTCCAATGGGAGAGATGGGGATTGCAGGGACGGTGACAAATTACTGTGTAACAGATGCCCCCTAAAGCATGAGGCCTGAAAGAGAGAGAGGGGTGAAATGCTTTACGAGAACGTGTCCAACTGAAAACACCGCCGTCGAAAAACCCACGTAGAGAAATACAACTGATATCTCAGATACATGATATATATGTGGTATGGGCACAACCATCCATAACAAAGTATACAATAATCTAGATCCAGGGCATGGACGCAGCCATCCAGTGAGGATCGATAAATAGACTCAGGTATGGTCGCAGCCATCCAATCAGTGAGTCATGTAACTAATCATAATAATCCACAAAATCATAGCCTGGATTCTAACAGACAGGAATCCAGGGTCTTGCGCTCCATCTCGACCCGAACAAAGTACAAGTTCAAGCATGTGAATATGTGAGCTGAAGTCGAACATGCGAGAACATCGCCTGATTACCAGCCAATGATGAAAGCTGTTAACAGACGCGAGAGGTACCACCAATGCTGACAATGGCCCTCAAGGTACTATAGGTACAATATACGGCATGTGAATCAATGATCTGGTGTCGAACATCCATAGAATCACTCGATCAGAGGCCAATAATGAAAACCTCACGTCGAACGCGGAGAACCTGCCATTGAGGCATGCAGGCTCCAAGGTACCGGAAGGGAGTCTCTAGATCAGCTTCCTGGATAATGAGCTGAAGTCGACAGGAAGTGACCTTGATCGAAGGTGGGCCATAGTGTTTCCCACATCATCGACATGAGACAGAGGAACATGATGTCTTTGTGAATCAAGATCAGATGAGAATCAGAGGAAGGTTGGTACTTGCAGAGGTCAACTTCTCTTGAACATATCGGTGGCACGACAGTGGATTTGGTAGTATTTGACATCAAAAGATCAAGGGTCATGATGACAAGGCAAAGAGCAGATGAGAGGTTAAAAGGGATCACCCAAACCCACGGAGGCAAGTGAAAAAACGAGATGAGATGTCCCCAACCCGACACGAACGCAAACAAGTGCCATGTTCAAGAGCGACATACTACCGACACGACAACGGTTCTAGTTCCATTTTCCCCACCATTTCTGGCGAGTACCTCTTTATTTTTACACAAGCTTGAAGAGGATACCATATGCTTGTCGTATAAGCCCATCCTAGTACATTTAACGAGCCCTAGGAAGGAGGAACTCGGATACCGTCATTACGACTGAATCCAATGTCATCAAGGTTTAACGAGTCTGACAAAGGAAGAACTTGGCGTCTTTTCATGTTTAGAGAGTTTGAAAAGACAATGGAAAAGTAAACTCCAATGGTCCCTTTTCGTAAATAGTTTCTCAGACCCGAAAAGGTAGAAAACTATGTCTGAGAAAACCTTCTAGTCGCAATAGGCTAGGGTATTCCTTTTTCGTAAATAATCTATCCCAGCTCGAAAAAGGGGTAAAAATATACTGGGTAGATGTCGTTTCGTGGCCACTTTAACGAGATCGAAACGACAAGGGACTCGAAAATATTTTCATGTTTAGAGAGTCAGAAAAGAGCTGAAAGATGACTCCTCCTAGAGGAACGAGTGGTATAAAGGGTAGCAACTGGTTCCGGTAATAATGGAACTACTCTGAACAAATAAAGGTTAAGAGGCTGGCTAACAAGACCACTCATCATAGCGGTTCCTCAGGAACGGGTGAAACAACCAAGTGAAGGCATATGATCGGCCAAGTAGATAGTGACGATGGAGTGAGAAAACCAAGGCTCATCTGGCAAAAACAGGCTGATAAAATGGCAATCACGAGAGGTAAAATGGGAATGGTTTCATTTTTACACAAGCTTGAAATCAAGATAAACTATGCTTGAATTTGGTTTCATTTTTACACAAGCTTGAAACAAAGATAAACTATGCTTGAAACCGGTTTCATTTTTACACAAGCTTGAAACGGAAACAAATTGTGCTTGAAAAAAGTAAGCATTGCCCCAGCAGGGTGACTCAATTCGAGGTACATGCCCCCCAAGCTTCAATCCATATGAAAGGCATATGGAGTGAAGGTTCAAATTACGAGATCTAAGAAAGACTCGACTGGGATTTTACCAGATCTTATCAAAGACTCGAATTGAACGGGAACGTGTTTCATTATTTTAACGAGGTTGACACATTAAAAGAACTATCCTCAGGACACCTTGTTTCATGGTTTAAGGAGCTTGACACAAGACAAGGAAATCTGCTCCGACAACCTTGTTTCATTTTTTAAGGAGCTTGACACAAGAAAACGAACTGTGCTCCGACAAGGTTGTTTCATTTTTTAAGGAGTTTGACACAGGAAAAGAACCATGCTCCGACAACCTTGTTTTATGTTTTAAGGAGCTTGACACAAGACAAGGAACTATGCTCCAACGACCTTGTTTTATTTTTTTAAGGAGCTTGACACAAGACAAGGAACTCTGCTCCGACCAGCTTGTTTCATTTTTTAAGGAGCTTGACACAAGACAAGGAACTCTGCTCCGACGACCTTGTTTCATTTTTTAAGGAGCTTGACGCAAGACAAGGAACTCGTCTGACTCGCTTTTATGTACCATTTTTAAGAGCTTGACACAAGACAAGGAACTCGCTTCCGATGACCTCGGTTTCATTTTTAAGGGAGCTTGACACAGAAAAGAACCATGCTTCTGCTGCATCTTTGTTTCATGGTTTAAGGAGCTTGACACAAGACAAGGAATCCCCGCTTCCAACAAGGTTGTTTCATTTTTTAAGGAGCTTGACACAAGACAAGGAACTATGTTCAATTTACCTTGTTTCATTTTTTAAGGAGCTTGACGCAAGACAAGGAACTCTGCTCCGACCAGCTTGTTTCATTTTTTAAGGAGCTTGACACAAGACAAGGAACTCTGCTCCGACGACCTGGTTTCATTTTTTAAGGAGATTGACATAGGAAAAGAACCATGCTCCGACAGACCTTGTTTCATGGTTTAAGGAAATTGACACAAGACAAAGAACTCTGCTCCAACAAGGTTGTTTCATTTTTTAAGGAGCTTGACACAAGACAAGGAACTATGCTCCGACGACCTTGTTTCATTTTTTAAGGAGCTTGACACAAGACAAGGAACTCTGCTTTGACCAGCTTGTTTCATTTTTTAAGGAGCTTGAAACAAGACAAGGAACTCTACTCCGACGACCTTGTTTCATTTTTTAAGGAGCTTGACGCAAGACAAGGAACTCTGCTCCGACCAGCTTGTTTCATTTTTTAAGGAGCTTGACACAAGACAAGGAACTCTGCTCCGACGACCTAGTTTCATTTTTTAAGGAGCTTGACACAGGAAAAGAACCATGCTCCGACAGACCTTGTTTCATGGTTTAAGGAGCTTGACACAAGACAAGGAACTCTGCTCCAATGACCTCATCATAATGAATAAGAAGTCATCGCTTCCAAGAGTTCCACTCCCGATGGAAGGAAAACATCCTGGAAGTCAGGACCCAATGCCCCTAGCACACGATGTACAACGACACTATCATTGAGTACAGGCACGGGGTAGGTAGCCACATAGTTGACCTGCGGTGGGGCAGATACAACGGGTGGATAAAAATCAGGAAGGGATGATGGCGGGCTAGCTGCCATATCAGGACCAAAGAACGAAAGTTGATCAATGGTCACAATCCGTCCTTCATGTGGAAAACAAACCACACGAAAAAGGGAGGAGAAAAGCGCTCCCATGGCATAGGTGTAATCGCGCCCCAAGAGCAGATTGAAATCCAAGGGGCCTGGAACAACCATCACATCCATATGGACGGTTTTACCTCCCAAAGTAACAGGTAACCTTGGAAGGATCCCTAATGGTTGACTAGTTCTTTTGTTAAATGCCAACAGATTCTGTGTAACAGGCGCAAGCGGTGGTGAACCGAAAGCGTGCCAAGTAGTTGAGGATAAAATACTAACAACGCACCTTCGTCTATAATGGTGTTGGGTACGACCAGACCAAAAGCCTGTACTGTGATCTCGAAAGGCACATAAGACGGAAGGCGGTATCCTGCAAATCGATTCCAATCAAAGGAAGCAACCAAACTACTTGGAGGGGCTACCATAGAACTGAGATGGTCTTCCCCTGTTGTTACGATAGAAGAAGGAGCATCCTCCACGACCTCCATCTCGAAGGCGGGAGTAGTATCCTCCGGGACCTCCATCACGGGAGGCGGAGGAGCAACTTCTTAAGGTATAGGGATGGGAGAATCTTTCTCCAAGTCCGAGGAATCTGAAGAAACAAGAAGAACCTGAGGGATGTGAGACCCACTCTCTATGGAAAATACCTGGTGCACCGTAGAAGGGGCCAGCTCAACCAATCCCACGACCAATGGTTGGTTAGGGATGGATTCCTGAATTTGAATTTCTGAGGGAGCGGGATCGACCAAGGATGACTCTTGACCAACCATAGGATCAGCTGGTGGAGGACTCAAAGAAAGCTGTTTATAACAAGCCGGGAGGCATGGTGTAGAAACAGTTGAGTTGTCCAAAACTCTCTTGGCTTCATCCATATACGGACAAAGGTGAATGGCATGGTGCCCTTCACACAACTTACAGGGGTTGGTAATCTTACCCTGCTTCTTAGGAGCCTTACCAACTCCAGTTGAAGATGTGCCCCCAACTTGACTCCCAAAAGCCAAAGGAAACAGCGGGCGACTGTTGGACCATACTTCGAGCACCTTGGGAATACCAGGGCAATCTCGAAGAAGATGGTCTCCCGTGCACAACATGAAAGGGAAATTGACTTTCCATGGAGGGTTGGGAGGTTTATCGACGGAAGGCCCCTTAGGCGCAATAGCCGCAGAGCTAGCCTCTCCTTTATCAGACTTCTTCTTCTTTGTCTTCTTCTTCTTCTTCTTAGCCACCTGGTTACTCGAATCCAGACTTTCATTAGGCGAGGTAGAAGAGGAGGACGCAGAAACAGGCGAAGAAGGGGAGAGGTCCACCTTGGAATCAACATGATGTTGTTCAGGCGGAGGAACTGATTGAACAGTAGCTGAGACATTCAGGACCACAGAGGTTGAAAACAACCAAACAGGCAACCCAACAGTTAACCCAGGAAGGGACAACGTCGCCATATAAGGAGCACCATCATTTCCAAAAGGAGGAAAATGACCAGGATTCCCATCGGAGGGGATTCCTTGGTTGGTGAACTCCGGAAAAGTTTCCATCAACAACTCAAAATCGCACACGGGCTAAAAACCAAGGCACACAATCAAATAGCCAACAAGAAAATTCTAACAGGGCGTGTGATCGCAGGTAATTTATTTTACCACATTGAAACTTAGAAAATTTACCGTTTCATGTTTTAAGAGTCGAGAAACGGATGAAAGGTGACTCTATCTCTTTCAGTTTTGAAGCAAGCGTGAAAGGACAAGTGCTTGGTGATATTTTCAAATTTAAGGAGTCAGATAAGATCAAAATGACTACTCAGGAATACTAGGCAAAGGGTGTACCAAATAACCGTGAACTGAAATATACACCTTGGTTTCAAAATGAAAGATGAATCAACCAAGGACTTGATGTACATGCAGGAAATCTCCCCGAATGCTGTGTCCGGTGTATCACGGGTATAGGGTGGCAGACTCAGCTTCCTATGGATAAAGGATAGAAACCTAGTGGGGTCTCCCTTTATATATGCGACGGTACGAGGAGCACAAGTCTGTACTAGCACTGTCTAAAGCCAAGAGGCGAACGACAGCTACTAGGTTTAAAGACGCCGGAACACGTCTCTAGCCTAGACCACTAAATGTTGCCTTAATGTTTCAATGCTGCCTTAGTGTAAATTGAATAAATTTTAATGTTTATCTTCAATTACGTTTTAGTTTTCAGGCCCTAGCGAGTGTCATCTGACAATCTCCTATATGCAGCTATATGAGAAAAGAAAACTTTTCAATTCGATGAATGCTATCTAGTTAAGGGAAGAGCTTCAAACAATGACGCAACAAACAGCAATACTGAAAATGAAATTTTTTCCAAACTAGATGACTTTCACTATCCAAAAGTATTCTAAAACACTCAACGAAACAAATAATGCAATGTAATCTATGCAAAATCCTCTTTTTCGAAAACTATGCAATTGTAATCTATGCACAATTTCCTTTTCTTTTCAAATGATAAGAATGCACTCAATGCATTTTTCGATGAAATGAGAATCTACTTAATGCATGCCTTTAATAAAAGAGAATTCAATCAAAGAGACTTCTAGTTTTCAATCATTAAACAATGTAATCTAAGTTCAAATGATGGATCTCAAAAAATACTTTTCAATGCAATGTGATCTAATGCATTTT
This sequence comes from Pinus albicaulis, assembly GCA_034641835.2. Lineage (NCBI taxonomy): Eukaryota > Viridiplantae > Streptophyta > Pinopsida > Pinales > Pinaceae > Pinus > Pinus albicaulis. Next base: position 23,192 of record JAXQQM020080020.1, read on the forward strand.
AACGAAAAGCAAACTATGAGACGAAAACTAAAAGAACGCAAATCTCCTTGATGAAGGATGAATGCAAAAGAGATGTAAACAAACACTAAGAATGCAATCGTTGTTTCAAACACTTTGTAATGAAATCCCTCAAAAGGAGACACGACATATGAGGTCAAAAACAAAGAGGACTTCCAAAGCATGAGATCAAAACAAGGCATTCATTCCCTTTTACATCAAGTAATCATGGAAAGAAGACATTCCAAACAATGAGCAATGTAATCTACACTCATACAGGGAAAATACCAGAAGGGAAAGACACACTGGTGAAGGATTTAGGGAAAAAGTCTCAATTTTCATACACCCTGAAATTGGCCCGACTTTGTCATTGACAACTAGTGCCAACTAGCGCGACTTGTTCACTGACAACTAGTGCCAATGCCCAATTAGCACGGGTTGCTAACTGAAAACAAGCACCAACGCCTGAAAATGAAAAAACAAAGAATTTCTCCCAACCAAGACCAGACTCACCACTTCAAGCAGAACCTAAAACAAACCTAGAAGCAAAGTACTGACCAAAAGAAACTTCCGAACAAGGGTAAACCCTAGCACCTACAGGAGATGGTGCGACTGTCTGGCTGTAATCCGCGCTAGACAAGGGATGGCGCGAGTGATGAACTGGCAACCCGCGCCAATTGGTGCAACTGTCAGGGTGGAAACAACGCCAATCAAGCCAACCATGAAAGGATGAAAACTCGGAAAGACAGAGGTCAGATCTGATCCTCTGGGGCTGAACCAAAAGCCAAACACTCAGAAAAGAGCCAGCCAAAAGAGATGATCAAGCAAGAAAAGTCAAGAATTGACCGAAAGACAAGAAAATACTCCAAGTGTTCAGTTCATAAACTAAACCGGAGATTGACTGAAGCAACTTTGATCTACTTCGCTAATGCAAAGCAATAGCGTTTCGAAGGCTATCTGGCTAACTTCAGGCTCCATCTGTAGCTTACAAAGCAGAACAACAACAAGCTAGACGATCCCCAGTGTGGTCGCCAATTTGTTGGAGAGGTAAATCCCCTCTGCGGACAGAGGCGATCCCTACTAGCCCAGACCGGGTCTAGCAACAATCATCACATGCTATAGTGCAGGTTCCTAATTGTAAATAAACCAACTAGCGATGAAGGCTTACCTGGAATCCAACGCTGTCACTTGTAGAGAAAGTAGTGCTCCCGTTCCTTAGCTCTAGCAAATCACGATCCCTCACGATCTTCGTGACCGGACACCTGCACATGCGAGAAACACAACAAACGCAAGCGTAAAATCCAGTATATGCAACTATATTTCAGTCAGAGAAGACATAACCCATCATCATAATCAACAACAGTAGTGGAACCATAACCAATAGTCGCTTATCATTAGTCAATCAAAGGAGGATAAAACCTGGCTCTGACGCTGAATTCTCCTTCGGAGGGTCGCCAGTGGAACACGTATCGAAAAATCCTGTCGGGGATGGGACAAGCCTCTCTCTTCGGATGTCTTGACAATAATCTCCTTGCTTGGATTTGGCCTTAAGGGAATGAATCAAGGCTCTTGCAGCATAAGGCTCTGATGGCTCTTGGGAACTCTCTTATTAAAGCTATTGACCATTCAACCTTCATCAATGGATGAAGGCTATATTTATAGAGGAGAGGAGGAGGTTGGGATCCCTACAATAGTGGAAGGGAGGCCTTATCCCTTGGGAGGTTCCCCATAAGGTGGAAACAAGAGGCGAAAGGAGGAAGGCCATGGTTATTCAGTCGAAACCACTCCTGATGACTCATCCACGAAGTTGTTGTAATCGAAACTTCGCCTCTTTTTTTAAAAAAATTTCCAAAAGCAGATTGGTGCGGGTGCTTAACTGGGATAGAGCGCCAATTGGTGCGGGCTCAGTGTTAATTTTCCCCCATTGGCGCGAGGAAATAATGGGCTACCAACGCCAAGGCAAAAAAAGGTGTTTTTAGGGGTCTGCTCAGGAAATGATCAACAGAGGAAATGTTGTCCTCATGGAAAGGGATGCAATGATGGTATTTGCAAGGCATGACACTGCTTATTGGTCACAGAAACGACCTTCCAATGGGCGATATGGGGATTTCAGGAACGGTGACAAATTATTGTGTAACAATGATACTAACAATTCTA
>JAXQQM020077236.1:0-14766 GCA_034641835.2 Pinus albicaulis
TGTGGTCTTAAACCATGGTTTGAGGCCCATTTTTTACATTTAAGCTTAATTACATCCAAAATTGGGGAAAAATCCCTTTGACTTCATCTGCGCAGCGCGTACATACAAACACACAAAAAAAAACTTTGGAACTTGTGCCTCAGGGGACCCCGCTCCAACAGGCCCCCAACACAAACATGTGACTCGTGCTGAGTCATTGAGGCGTTGTCATTGTCTCCTTGGTTTTATCCTTGAGAGTCTTGACAAAATTCTGGAGAGGGAGCACTAACTCGAGGCTCTGCACTGCTGCACCCTACGCTTGCTAAACCATTTTTTTTGTCGTAGGTCCTTCAACGGCCATCTCCACACTGTGCTGGGTCTGCTGAATGATTGTTAGGGTGTTGTCGAGCGTCTGAGATAGTTTTAGCGCTTATTATACCCATGGTTGCATACATTCTTTGAGCACCTATTCTTTGCGGCGCAAGTTTGAAATTTTTTCCTGGAGTTTGCGACCTTCTTGTAGACGCGTAAGTCTCTGTGTCATCACCAACGTAGGTGCTACTGTACGGATTTATTTGAACCATTTCTGCTTAGTACTGAGTGTGTCACACAGCTGCTGCATGACAGGATCATTCAGGACAAAGGTCCAAATGTCCATGTCCTCATTGAAAGATGTGTCACACTAGGTAACCGCAGTAGCAATGTTGTCTTATACTTGTTTCACATCTGCTGCCCTCTTCGCGCAAACCTTAGGAGGTGTCTCTGGCTGCAATTTAGTTTGGAGGTCCACGATTTGCTACTCATATGCCATTCAAACTATCTGAACTTATGTGCTCGTTGCTTTGACTGGAGCAACCAAGCCTTCTAACTTATCTACAGGTGAAACTGTGGCTAAGACAATTGGAATGTCTTGGCACACCTGATTAATCTTTACCTCCAGTGCAATGCGTTGGGCCTCTGCTTTGCGGCATGCTGCTTCGGATGTTGCTATTTCTGATGTGCTTGGGCAGCCTTTTGCTGCACATCTCTAGTCTTTGTTTGTGTAGTGTCTTTGTTTGGTCTCAATCTAGTCTCCTAAATGAGCTCATTTAATTGTCCAAAGGAGTTTGTAAACTGTGAAGTGAAATTAATGCTTGTATGTACCTAGGTACTTGTTTCCTAATGTGTTGTGTGCAGTGTTTTGTGATGTTTTTGGTCTTTTGGTGGTTTTATGTTCACAAGAAAGATGACTAGAAAGCTGATGGAAGGAAGCTAATGATTAGAAACAAAGTGAAACCTAATTGGTTGATGACAAATGACTGATACCAATGCAATACTTAAAACAGAATCAAATCTAAACTATGACCAATCAAAAACAAAGCTTGATAATTAATTTTAAGCGAATGATTCAAAACACAAACTAAACTTGTCAAATTCTTTCATCAAAGGAATTTGAGAGAGAGCTTGAAACATGGTCAACTAAGCATGCAAATTTTCCTAACTAAACAGTTTAAACAACTAACTTATAATGATGCAACATCTTGTCCTTGATTAGAGATTTGTTGAAGTATGTTTGGAGTAAAACATTGATATCATCATAAGATTTTCTACTCTAAAGCTAATTCCTAACTCTATTCTGCAATTTAATTGAATGTCACAAAACCTTACTCAAGAGTTATTGATTTCTTTTCAAAGTAGTCTTTTGAGGGAGAGCTCTGTTTATGAAATGATGAGGAAATTGCAGAGGTACTTCAGGCCTTAAAATGATGTTGTCTTCTATTCATATGGTTATAGATCAATTATGGATTTTAGAACAAGAAGAGGTTTGTGAATAATGAAGGTTGTTTTGTTAATCTTAACAAGTGAAGTAATCTAATGTGCAGTGAATAACAATTGAATGTGGAGTGCAAATGCAATGAGTTGAACTACAACCAAACCTAAGATGTCACTAGCCTAAAACAGTGTTAAACTACAAGTCATTATCAAACCCAAAACAAAACAACTGAACATGAATTAAGTGCAATGAAACTCCGGAGTATCCTAACTATGCTATCATGCATTATTCTATGAAATTATACAGTCTGTTTGTCCATCATTATTGATATTTTGGAAGAGTTCCTTCTTTTGGAAGAGATTTTAGAACAATTCTGACTGTGTAATTGAGTGCGAATGCAAACATAAAGACTGAAAGCAATGAAAAACTAAGATATCATATCCATATCCCACTCATCATTATGATATTTTGGACAAGCGTTTAAGAGCAAGAACAGAGATGGTACTTAGTGCAAACACACAACTAAATCATTCATTATCACGGTCATGTCTTGGACTTCTTAAGAATTTATTGGAAGAGTTTCTTCTTGTGGAAGAGTGATTAGAACAAGTGTAACTGTGATAGTGAACAACAAAAATTACAATTAAATCCTACAATAATATAGCCATTTCCCATTCATCATTATAATCTTTTGGAAGAGCTTCTTCTTGTGGAAGAGTTAGAATGAGTATAACTACAGTAGCTAATTAAAACAACTACAAATTCAACTTCTAATCCTACAATACTATAGCCATTTCCCATTCATCATTATAATCTTTTGGAAGAGCTTCTTCTTGTGGAAGAGTTAGAATGAGTACAACTACAGTAGCTAATTAAAACAACTACTAATTCAAATTCAAAAACGTAAAGGCAGCTAGAATACTTATCTAATTTACGCAAATAAATCCGTGCAAGAGGCAGGGGCCCTCTACCACCTGACGAAATTCAACTCCAAATTAAATCACGCTTTCAAAACAACACTTTCTGCTTCATTAAAGATGAAATAAATTGAACATAGCAATCTGCGTCTTCAGAAATGTAGCACAGAATCTAAGCAAAATCTAGAATGAAAATCTAGCATAAAATCTAGCCTAACTCTCGGTTTCCCAAGTGTTTATATAACAAATGTAAATAACAAACTTGCAACAACTTCAGGAACATTGTCTTTCCTTATCGGAATCACATTAGGACTCTTGAAGTGGCTGCGTGAAAAGGAAAAAGACATCTGGACTGAGACAGTCCTAATAGAAGTCTGCTTTCCTAAATGTGCTCCCACGTTCCAAAACCATACCCAGAATTCGTTTCTTCCTCCATGATGAGCAACGAACCATGTAGACATGACGTGGATTATGCCCATATGTGGTTTTTCTTGAGAGGCCACTTGGAACATACTCAAACGTGAAGATAGCTGCAGAATCGCCGGTTAGCTACGGAATGTCTGCATTCTGCAGCTAGTTCCGGTCAAAATGCTTTACAATGGCAAAAATCACAAAACTTAGCAAGTCAGTCATGTAAATCATTCTAGAAGTAATTTTAACTATATTCATTATCAATTGGGTCTAAGATAGCAATGGACAAGGTAAAATGAGGTAAAATGAGGTGAAGGAAAGCACAATTTTGAGGCTCAACATACCCCCACTGCTGTCTCTTTGCATGTCCTCATGCAAATTATCCTATGAACTCAGAGGCTTCTGCAAGAACATCTAATCCTCTCCTTCTCCTTTTTCTGGAAGCTAGAGATCTTCTGGGTTTTCTGATAACAAGTTTGAACCTTAGGTTGGTGAGTGCCCTAATTAGCTTCTTGTTCCTTTTCTTCAACTTCTCATTGGTCTTTTCCACTTTGTCTATATGTAGGGATAAGGTTGAGTTCATATCAGTTTTGAGCTTGACTTGATCTTTGAGAATTTCATTCTCATTTTTTATGTGTCTATTAAGTATTTCCAACTCATACCTATCCCTTCTTAATATATCTATTTCAGACAGTGGAGGACTGGGGGTTCTCTCCTTGCTTTCTGAAGCTCTCCTTTCCAAAGTTTCCACATAATCATAAATTTCTTGTTGAGCAGGGTCAATTTCAGGGGTTCCTTCATTAAAATCCTCTTCAACATCTTCTTCAATGGATGTTTCCTCATCTTCTATATTAATCACCCCTGTTTGTTTGATTAGTGTTTTCTTCAGTTTCCCCTTTAGTCTGTGGCTTCTTCTAGGCTGAGAAGATCCCTCTCCTTTCTCCATTGCAGATTTCTTGATTACCTTTTCTTCCTTAAGTTGTCTCTTGATTTGAGTCAACTTTTCTAAAATGATTTCCTCACTGCTCTCTTGGACTGTTTTGTCAATTTCAACTTTTGAGGCCCTCCATTTCCTACTTCTCCTTGTAGGCTGTGGTTCTGGTGAGGGTTCTTTTGGCTCTTCAAAATGATTTCTTATCAAGAAATTGTCCCATGTATCATTTGTTTTGGTTAAATGATGTTCAATCAAAATTTTAACCAACCCATGATGATATAAAGTTGTCTCTAAAAATTGAACCCTTCTTTGAACACAGGAAGCCATATTTTTCAAGCTTTGAAGCAAGAAGTAAGGTAGGTTTAGGTCTTCCCCCAGAAAATGCATTATCAGTATAATGTGGTAGACATAAAATTTCCCATATCTACCCTCACATGTAATAAATTTTTGCAGAAGAAGTAGTATGTTTCTCCATTTATTTTTCAATGCAGAACTGGGAATTCCTTTCTTAAATACAGTGACATCCATACCTGGTGATTTTAGAATTTGCTTCCAGGATTCATTGTGGAATTCTCTGTTTTTGAACCATCTCTCTCCAGTTCTGAGAAACCCTGTAGCTTCTGCAATGAAAACTTCAGTGACAGTAAATTTGACATCCCCCACTTCAACTTCAGCTCCTTGAAATGATCTTGCAAATGTTTTAGTGACTTCCTTGTGGAAGCCATTAAATTTCTCCAAAAATTTAAGCCATCCTATCTGTTGTAACATTTCTTTGCATCGAGGGTAGCCTTCTAAATATTTTGAACCCACTGGTTCAGTTCTTACAATGAAACCCATGATTGCTTCTTCAATGTTCAAATTAACACTCTTCTACCCACAAAAACAATGACTTTCACCTTCGAATTGAAATGGCTTCAAGTTCTTAATGAAAATGGCTTCAAACTTCGGAATGACATACCTCTGGTTGACAATGAAAACAGCTTCAAAACTTCGGGCTGATATGCCTCTGTTGACAATTGAACTTTGGACTGATATGCCTCTGTTTGACAGTGACAAATGGCTTCAAATTTCCCACACTACTATACCTCTGTTTCTCGGTGGCAAATAGCTTCAAATTCCCATACTGCTATATCTCTGTCTCTTGGTAACAAATGGCTTCAAATTCTTCAATGCTACACCTCTGTCTCCCGGTGGCAAATGGCTTCAAATTCTTCTCTGCTATACCTCTGTGTTTATAGTGATAATGCTCAATCTCTGCCCACAGTGATACTTTGTCTGCCCACGGAATCAAATGGCTTCAAATTCTCACGCTGCTATACCTCTGAATTTACCCTTTTGCTCTGCTCTGCGTTTACAATGATAATGCTCAATGCTATTCAAACTGATATCCTTTTTCTCTCCTCTCGGTGATAAGAATATCTCTGTCTACGGAATGAAATGCCGGCTACAGAATGGAGTGATGGCAGTGGTCACGGAATGAAGTAGTGGAGTGAGGTGGAGGGAACGAATTAATGATTGAAGAGACGGTGGAGATTTTTACAACGGCAAAGAGAATCATCATTGAATGATTTGGTTAAGAGACGTGAAGAATTCAAATACCTCGACCATTTTAACCGCTTAAATGATGTCGGATATGGAATTTGAAATGAGAGATTTTAATCCAAAGTATGTGGAGGGTTTATTGGTCTTTGATCAATAAAAATAATTAAAACAACCTTTTTGAACAATCCATAACTAAAACTATGCTAAACTTTATGAAATGCCATTATAAATTAAACTTGTTACCTCTGCCTTTCATTTGATTTTTGTAGTCTTTGTCTTCTCTGTTCACCTTTGGAAGAGTCTTCATAATCTTCTTGATGCTTTTGATTCATGGATACACTGGGTCATTTTGTTGCAATTCTAATGTCTGCTGATTGATGCCTTCAGGATTTGTAGCTGCGGAAAGACTGCCTGGCTGCAGAAAGGCTGATCAGCTGCAGAATGTCTGTTGAGCTGCAGAATGTTCCTGTAGAGCATTTTAATCATGGAATGGAGTGTTTTTGGAATATAGGTGAAATGTTATATGGTATGAATGAAGATGGATGATGAGCCATGATATGTATGAATTGGATGATGAAAATGGAATGGATTCAGTTTATGAAATGGAGTGAAAGAACATAAGAACTGCCCTGTAATCCATGACATGTTTTATTCATTTACAGCAAAACATCAAACTTGAAATTTTGACATGAAAATGAGATGGATGGAGGATGGAATGAGATGAATGAAACATGAAATGAAGTGGAACATGAGTGAATGAAATGAATGAAATGGAGTATGGATGGATAAGTGAATGGAATGAAATGAAATGAGATGGATCATAAGCACTATGGATCTGAACTTATGATTTTTGTAACAGCTGCTTGTAAAAACAGAAATGGGAAAAGTTAGAGTGTCAGAGAGACTCTGATTTTCACCCTATCTTTTCTGTATAAACATGCCAATCAATGATTGGTTTTCATGTTTATACCTTTATTTATTTATTTATTTTTTTTCAAAAAGAAATGCTTCAGAAAATTTAATCAAGTTGATGAAGAAGAGAGACTCTTCTTCATTAACTTCACATCATTGCTTTCTTGGAACTTCTTGACAAATTCTTCTCTTGAGAGTGGCTTGTGGTATAGCTTTAGTCTATGACCATTCACAAGAAAAGTGACCTGTTCTTCATCTATAGTTCTGATTTTTACTTCCCCATTATCAAAAATTCGAACAATTTCATATGGCCCAAGCCAATGTGTCTGAAATTTCCCTTGAAAATCCTTGAATTTTGAATCAAACAAGAGAGCCCAGTCACCCTCTTTGAATTTCTTCTCCTTGATGTACTTGTCATGCCATCTAGCCCTTTGCTGTTGGACTAGACTTGTTTTCTGAACTGCATCTTGTCTGATCTCATCCAATTCATTAATTTGCTCCAGCCTATGCTTTTGTGCCTCCGTTAGATCAAGTCCTAGCTGAACTGCCATCTTGAATGTTTGAATTTGGAACTCTATGGGAAACAAAACTTGCTTTCCATAAACAAGCTCATAAGGAGTATGGCCTGTTGTGTTTCTCCATGTAGTTCTATAGGCCCACAAGGCTTCAGGAAGCCTATCTACCCAATCTCTTCTATGTAAATGAACAATCTTTGTTAGGATTCCTTCAATGACTTTATTAGTAGATTCCACTTGACCATTTTCTTATGGATGATAAGGAGTAGTTTTTCTATGCCTGATTTTGTACTTCTCCATCATTTTCTCCACTAGCCTTGATGTAAATTGAGCTCCTTGATCTGTAACAATTTCCCTTGGGACACCAAAACGAGTAAAAATATCCTCAAAAAGAAAATTAACTACAGATGATTCATTAGAAACAAGTAATGGTTTAGATTCTACCCATTTAGTAACATAATCAGTGCAAACTAATATATATTTCTTTTGTCTTGATGGAGGACTAATAGGTCCTACAAAATCCAAAGCCCATTTTTCAAAAGGTTCAATGTGTACCTGAGGTTGTAATGGCATCTCACCTGAAGGAGAAGGTTTCCCTACCCTTTGGCAACTGTCACACATTTTGACATACTCTTTAGCATCTTTAAATAAAGATGGCCAATAATATCCTAAATTAAGGATCTTATAGGTTGTCCTCTTATCTGCAAAGTGTCTGCCACAAGGTTCATCATGACATGCCTTGAGAATTTCAGGCATCTCATCTTCACGAACACACCTTCTAATGATCAAATCTGGACCTGTCTTGTACAACTCATTAGCGACCCATGAATATTTTGCACTATCATTAATGATTTTTCTTTTATCCCTTGCATTCATAATCGAAGGAAATTTTTTTGAAACTAAATAATTAGCAATATCAGCAAACCATGGAGTTTGAGTAGAGATTGCAAAAAGATATTCATCAGGAAATTGATCTTCAACCGGAGTGTCATCTTTGATATTTTGGAGTCTAGATAGGAAATCAGCTACTGTGTTTTGTTTTCCAGGCCTATCTAGAATAGTAATGTTGAATTATTGTAAGAGCAACAACCATCTTATAACTCTGCCATTAGTGATTGATTTTTTCATTAAGTATCTAATTGCAGAATGATCAGTATGAACAAAAGTTTCATAGCCTGTTATATAGTGTCTAAATTTTTTTATGGCATGAACAACAGCTAAAAACTCTTTTTCAGTTACAGTATAGTTTAACTCTGCAGGAGTCAAATTTTTACTGATATAATAGATGGCATAGGGAATCAAATCTTTCTGTCCCAATACTACTCCTAGAGTTGTATCAGAAGCATCTGTCGAGATATGAAAAGGTAACTTCCAGTTAGGTCCCCTTAATATAGGTGCTTCAGAAATTTTGGTTTTCAGGGTTTCAAAAGCTAACTGGCAATCAGAAGTCCACTTAAATTCACAATCTTTGGTGAGTAATTTGAAGAGTGGAGATGTTATTTTGGTGAAGTTTTCTATAAATCTCCGATAATACACTGTAAATCCTAGAAAACTTATAACATCTCTTTGAAAACTTGGAATGGATAGGTTAGAAATGACTTCAACTTTCGCCTCATCAACTCTAATCCCATCCCCTGAAATGTGGTGCCCTAAAACAATACCTTCAGTAAACATCATAAAACACTTTTCATGACTAAGTGAAAGGTTTTCTTCTTGACATCTTTTTAAGACTTTTTCCAAGTTTTCTAAAGCCTCTTCAAATGTGTCCCCATAAACTGTGAAATCATCCATGTACACCTCTACACAGTCATGTATTAGATCCGAAAAAATTCCTAATACTGCCCTTTGGAATGTTGCAGGTGCATTACATAATCCAAATGGCAATACTCGGTAGGCATAGGTACCCCAAGGACAAGTAAATGTGGTTTTATCTTGGTCTTCAAGTGCTACTTGATTTGATTGTAACCACTAAACCCATCTAGGAATGAAAAGTACTTTTTGCCAGCTAATGTATCTAATACTTGATCTATGAAAGGTAAAGGAAAATGGTCTTTAAGAGTAGCTTTATTCAGTTCTCGGTAGTCAACACATACCCTCCATTTTCCATTTTTCTTTGGCACAATTACCAAAGGAGAAACCCACTGACTATCTGAAATAGGATAGATGAAATTAACATTTAACAATTTTTGCAATTCCTCTTTAACAATTTTCCTAAGATTTGGATTCATCCGTCTTTGAGGTTGTCTGATTGGTTTGCAATTTGCCTCTATATAGATGTGATGAGTACAAGTCTTGGGACTTATCCCTTTCATGTCAGTGTATTCCCATGCATATGCAGAAGAATGTCTCTGTAATACTTTGACTAACTCTTCTTGTTGAGATTTTTCTAGGTTTTTATTTATGTTCAAAGTTTTGCCTGGAAAAATTTCACTTGTAGAGTTGCCAAATTTGTCCATAGAATGAAGAGACATCTGCCTAGATGACAAGAACTCAATATTGGATCCCTCTTGAAATGATTCTTGTTTGTGTTCTGGAGAAGATTCAAAGTTTTCTAGAGTATTCAGAATTTGATTATCTTCACTAATTTCTCAAATTGTGAAGAGTGGTTGTAAATATTCTTCATCCTCTATCCATTGAGTGTCATCTAGATCTGTAATTGTCCTAGCTGGAGGATATAAAGTGAATTTCTTTGTTGAACTACCATCAGAAATATACATATCACCGGACCTAAAACTAATAAAAGCATCAGCTGTGGCCAACCAAGGTCTTCCTAATATAACAGGATGGCCTCCTAGATTATTCTTGGGAGTTAGGATCATGAAATCCACAGGGTATTCCCAAGAATCTAGGGACACTCGAATGTCTTCTATTACCCCATCTGGTTTGATCACAGATCTATCTGCTAATTGTAATAGTGTGGGTGTAAAGAGAAGATTAGGAAGTTTTAGTTTGTCCATGATTTGTCTACTCATGATATTTATTGCTGCTCCTAAATCAATGAGTGTGTTTTGAATTTCAATTCCATTGATGTGAATTTTGACAATTCGATTTCCTGGGTCAAGATACTTTGGAATAGCAATCTTGCCCATCATAATGTCTGCTATTTGTCCTACCAGTTGAATTTTCTTGGTTTCTCTTATTCTTTTTCTTGTTGTCTTCATACTCAACTCCTTTATTGTTTTGGCTAAAATTGGGATTTCCTCGATGGCTTGCAATAATGGAATTTTAATGCAAACATTTCTCAATTCATCCAAGAAATCATAATTAGGCACCATTATTTGTTTTTCTACACCTTTATCAATTTGTAGTCTTTCCGGAAAGGGAGGTATAGAAGTAGATGTGGATGGTTGCTCTAATACTGGAGTTGGATTTATTGAATCTTTTTGTTTCAGTTTTTCAATGTTTTGGCCTTGAAAGGATGTACCTTCCTCAAGACTTTTATTAACCCGTAGGGAGTCTTCCTCAGAATTATCTTGTTCTTGTATGATCACAGAAGGTTTCCTCTTCTCAAGTATCCTTCCAGACCTAAGTTGAACATCACTAAGGTCTAGAAGAGTAATTAAATAAGTTGGAAATTGTTGTCCTTCTATCATGTATGTATTCTGAGGGTTCTTATTATTGGGGTTTGGTATGGGCTGAGCTGGCAATTGATTGGATTTTTGAGGGAATGGTAATGGAAGTGGTTGATTTTGATGTGGTTGGTTCTGATGATGTTGTTGAAAATTTTGTTGAAGATTTTGAGGAAAATTTTGTTGAGAATTTTGAGGATAAAAATGTGGATATGGTGGATAGGATGGTGGATACTGGTAATATGGAGAGTATCTTCCATAGGGACTTTGTGATCCTTGTGCCCAAGCTTGAGATTGATTTTGAAATTGGGGCCAAGGTTGCTGCCAAGAATTCCAAGGTGGAGGTTGATTATACATTTGATCATGGAATCCTTGTGTTTGAGGTCCCAGCCAAGGTCTTCTAGATACAAAGTTAAGAGATTCTGTGGAGTCTGTAGGAGTTTCTTCCTGAAAAACAGCCTTGAGACCAGGAAGAGAAGGATAATTCTTGGTCTCATGTTTCTCAGAAAAAATGACACAGGTTTCTATAACTTTTACATCCAAAGGACACTCTCTTAAGGCATGTTTCTTTCTACATTTGGGACAAAAGATTGCCAAAGCATCAGATTCAGCCTTTTGCTTGTTTTGTATCTTAAGGGTGTCTATTTGTTCACTAAGACTCCCTAAGATATCAGATTTAAAGTCATCAAGCATGTGTCCTATTTCTGATCTACTTACTGTCCCAGAAGCAGATTTACTTGCCCTTGCAAGAGCGGGATCTCTTGGACCTTTGACAGTTTTAGATTTCCCTCTGGAGAGGTTGATACATAACTCAGATATTTCAGGTAATGTAAGTTGTGATATATCCCCCTTTCCCATCATGTTAAGAATATCCAACCATTCATCCCTAATTGTTTTCAACAAAAGAGCTTTTAAGGTGTCTTGATCTAGATTTTCCATTTTTGCCCTTTTGATGTTGTAATTAAATCTTTCCAACAAATCTTCCAAATTTTCATCTTCTTTTTGTAACATCTTGAACACTTCTTCCTTATGATTAACCGACATACAATAATCCAAATATCTCTCTAGAAATGCTTGTTTCATGTCTTCCCATGTTCTAATAGAACTACTGATTAGACTCATAAACCACTTCAATGCTGCTCCTTTCAAAGTTGAAGGAAATAATTTCAGTTTTTGAGCATCTTGTAGGTAGTCATAAGTCCTACACAACACTTCAAATTCGAATAAGAAAGTTTCAGGATCTTCAGTTTTAAGTCCATAGAAGTTTGGAAGGACAGAAGGTGAAATGTTTTTCATGGTTGTATTGGTTTCTTCATCAAGTATAGGGAACCCAAAAGAGCTTCCTATTCTACCTCTTCCTCCATTTTCACCTCTACCTCCTTCTCCTCTACCTCTACCTCTTCCTCCAAATAGTGTGTTTTCTCCATTAAAAACTCCTCCTCCTCCTTCCTCTGCCATGGTTGACTCTCCTGTGGAAGTGGAAAGGTTTGTGTCCCTAACAGGAGTTTTTAGATCTTCTTCTATGGCAGGTTCAGTGGATGAAGTGGAAGGTTTCTCTAATGGAATAGTTGACCTTAGATCTTCTAGAAGTCCAGGATCAGGAGAGGATGGAATATGGGTTTGAGTTGAAGGTGTACTAGCTCTGGATCTGGATGAAACAAGTGGTGTTCTAGAAATCAAACTTATGCCTCTGCTGCTTATAAATCTTCCCCTTGAATCTCTCTCTCTACGCATAAAATTGTTTTTGGATGCTAAGAAACAAAGGTTACCTAGTTTTCACTTCCCCGGCAACGGCGCCAAAATGTTTGGTCTCAATCTAGTCTCCTAAACCGAGCTCATTTAATTGTCAACCAGGATTTGTAAACTGCTGAAGTGAAGTGTACTGTATGTACCTAGGTGCTTGTTTCCTAATGCGTTGTGTGTAGTGTTTTGTGATGTTTTTGGTCTTTTGTGATGATTTATGATGTTTTTGGTCTTTTGATGGTTTTATGTTCACAAGAAAGATGACTAGAAAGCTGATGGAAGGAAGCTAATGATTAGAAACAAAGTGAAACCTAATTGGTTGATGACAAATGACTGATACAAATGCAATACTTAAAACAGAATCAAATCTAAATTATGACCAATTAGAAACAAAGCTTGATAATGACTTTTAAGCAAATGATTCAAAACACAAACTAAACTTGTCAAATTCTTTCATCAAAGGCATTTGAGAGAGAGCTTGAAACATGGTCAACTAAGCATGCAAATCTTCCTAACTAAACAGTTTAAACAACTAACTTATAATGATGCAACATCTTGTCCTTGATTAGAGATTTGTTGAAGTATGTTTGGAGTAAAACATTGATTTCATCATAAGATTTTCTACTTTAAAGCTAATTCCTAACTCTATTCTGCAATTTAATTGAATGTCACAAAACCTTTACTCAAGAGTTATTGATTTCTTTTTCAAAGTAGTCTTTTGAGGGAGAGCTCTGTTTATGAAATGATGAGGAAATTGCAGAGGTACTTCAGGCCTTAAAATGATGTTGTCTTCTGCTCATATGGTTATAGATCAATTATGGATTTTAGAACAAGAAGAGGTTTGTGAATAATGAAGGCTGTTTTGTTAATCCTAACAACTGAAATAATCTAATGTGCAGTGAATAACAATTGAATGTGGAGTGCAAATGCAATGAGTTGAACTACAACCAAACCTAAGATGTCACTAGCCTAAAACAGTGTTAAACTACAAGTCATTATCAAACCCAAAATAAAATAACTGAACATGAATTAAGTGCAATGAAACTCCGGAGTATCCTAACTATGCTATCATGCATTATTCTATGAAATTACACAATCTGTTTGTCCATCATTGTTGATATTTTGGAAGAGTTCCTTCTTTTGGAAGAGGTCTTAGAACAATTCTGACTGTGTAATTGAATGCAAATGCAAGCAAAAAGACTGAAAGCAATGAAAAACTAAGATATCATATCCATATCCCACTCATCATTATGATATTTTGGACAAGCGTTTAAGAGTAAGAACAGAGATGGTACTTAGTGCAAACACACAACTAAATCATTCATTATCACGGTCATGTCTTGGACTTCTTAAGAATTTATTGGAAGAGTTTCTTCTTGTGGAAGAGTGATTAGAACAAGTGTAACTGTGATAGTGAACAACAAAAATTACAATTAAATCCTACAATACTATAGCCATTTCCCATTCATCATTATAATCTTTTGGAAGAGCTTCTTTTTGTGGAAGAGTTAGAATGAGTATAACTTCAATAGCTAATTAAAAAAAACTATGAATTCAACTTCTAATGCTACAATACTATAGCCATTTCCCATTCATCATTATAATCTTTTGGAAGAGCTTCTTCTTGTGGAAGAGTTAGAATGAGTACAACTACAGTAGCTAATTAAAACAACTACTAATTCAAATTCAAAAACATAAAGGCAGCTAGAATACTTATCTAATTTACGCAAATAAATCCGTGCAAGAGGCAGGGGCCCTCTACCACCTGACGGAATTCAACTCCAAATTAAATCAACGCTTTCAAAACAACACTGTCTGCTTCATTAAAGATGAAATAAATTGAACATAGCACTCTGCGTCTTCAGAAATGTAGCACAGAATCTAAGCAAAATCTAGAATGAAATCTAGCATAAAATCTAGCCTAGCTCTCGGTTTCCAAAGTGTTTATATAACAAATGCACATAACAAACTTGCAACAACTTCAGGAACATTGTCTTTCCTTATTGGAATCACATTAGGACTCTTGAAGTGGCTGCGTGAAAAGGAAAAAGACATCTGGACTGAGACAGTCCTAATAGAAGTCTGCTTTCCTAAATGTGTTCCCACGTTCCAAAACCATACCCAGAATTCGTTTCTTCCTCCATGATGAGAAACGAACCATGTAGACATGACGTGGATTATGCCCATATGCGGTTTTTCTTGAGAGGCCACCTGGAACATACTCAAACGTGAAGATAGCTGCAGAATCGCCGGTTAGCTACGGAATGTCTGCATTCTGCAGCTAGTTCCGGTCAAAATGCTTTACAATGGCAAAAATCAAAAAACTTAGCAAGTCAGTCATGTAAATCATTCTAAAAGTAATTTTAACTATATTCATTGATCAATTGGGTCTAAGATAGCAATGGACAAGGGAAAATGAGGTAAAATGAGATGAAAAGCTTTTGAGGCTCAACGGTTACATTCTCTGGTGGAGCTCACACTACTGAGGAGA
>JAXQQM020085739.1:0-29498 GCA_034641835.2 Pinus albicaulis
TTGTTATGTGTTATATTTTTTCCACAACTAGCACCATGCGACCGTACGCTGTGGACGGCGCAAAGCAGGGGTGGCACTTCGCCGAGGTCCGGGGTAGTGCACCGACGAATTTGGTATGCGTTCTTGACCTACTAAGCCGACCCACCTATGTTTTGTGCATGAGTTTGCACATGGTTTTTTGGGTACGATGGTTTTCGACCCCTCGTACTTTTCAGCTCCTGGCCAAGGGAACTATGGTTATGTTCTAATCCAAGGTTAATGGATTGGGGTTTATGTATGCGACATGTGTATATATATGTGTTGTAACACTAAAAGGAATATAATAAAAATCAAGCTGGTCATCCCGATTTGGGATCTAGGGGAAAATCTTCGTGTTTGTTTGTTTTATGTTTTATGCTCTCACTTTTATTTATTTTATATTATAAGATTTGTGTGTAGAGAATTTATGTTCAGTGTTTAAACCTACATTTGGTATCAGAGTTGTTTCGGCTTCAAGGGGACGCCTTTATTACTGGTGGTTTTCGCTTCTGGCTCGAGGTAGACTCCGTTCACAGATCTACGATAGATCTTTGTAGTGAAGGAGTACAGGTGGAAAAATATAGACCAATAAATTTAATGGTAGAGTTTTGAGTTGTGGAAGCTCAAGATGGAGAATCTGTGTGGATAAAGATCATGGGATTGCTAGATATCTGTACAAACCAATGGCAATTTAGATGAAGAAAAGAAGAAACTGGATCGAAAGGCTAAGAGAACAATATGGTTGTGTGTCTTAGATTTAGTATTGTTGAATGTATCTGGGGAAGCTACGGTGAAGAATTTGTGGGAAAAACTTGGGACTTTGTACCAATCTAAGTCTCTGGTGAATAAGCTGTTCCTGCGGAAAAAGCTGTATAACCTGAGGATGAAGGATGGAGACTCGGTGACAGAGCATCTGAACGCCTTCAATACTGTGGTAAGTCAGCTGTCATCTGTTGATATTAAAATCTCAGATGAAGATAAGTGCATCATTTTGTTGTGTTCTCTACCAGACTCGTGGGATAGTCTGGTTATTGCAATAGGTAGCAATACAACTACCTTGAATTTTGATGACATTGTCTCAGCCTTGCTGTCGGAGGAAATGAGACGGAGAAATATGGAGGGTCAAAATGGAGATGTCTTATCTGTACGAGGAAGGTCCCGAAACAAAAACAAGAATAAGGTTTTGAGTGGGAGATCTAAATCTAGAGGGAGATCTAAATCTCCTGGAAAGTTTGTAAAGGTATACTGGAAATGCGGAAAGGAAGGGCACTACAAAAAGGAGTGCAGATCTAAAGCTCCTGAGAAAGGAAAGGGATCTGATGATGCTCCTTCTGCAGAGGCAAAAACCACCTCGGATGAAGGTGGGGATGTGTATTTGGCTTCTTCTTCAAGTACACATGTATATCATGAGTCATGGTTGATTGACTTAGGTGCATCCTTTCACTTCACTCCCCATAGGGAGTGGTTCTGCGAGTATGAGAAATATGATGGTGGTGATGTCTTCCTAGGGGATGATAGGAAGGCCAGAATCGTTGGACGTGGAAAGGTCAAGTCGAAGCTGCAAGGTGGGAGGATTAGAACACTTCCGGTGTTCCGCATATTCTCGCATCGACGCAAATCCTGATTGTAAGCAAGTTTGATGATGCAGTGTGTGCACGTTCAAGAAAGATGCCTACCCGATGGTTCTGGGGAGTACCAGTATAATGCTGGGAGTCTAAATTGGAACTTCTATACAAGTTACAAGGTAGCATCGTTATTGATGGGTGTAAGCCTGCGGGTTCCCGAAAGTGGAGCTAAAACTCTCCTTAGCTGTCTCTGGAAAAAATACCATGCTATGGCATCAAAGGCTTGGACATATCGGAGAGAAGGGCCTTCGGATACTACATAGAGATGGTATGGTAGAAGGTATGTCTAATTGTTCTCTGGATTTTGATTTCTGTGAACATTGTGTATATGGGAAGCAGAATCGGGTGAGTTTTCCTTCTGGTGCTAAGAGGGCGAACAAGATATTAGAACTTGTGCACAATGATGTGTTTGGACCTGTGTCAGTTCCATCACTGGGAAAGTCTGTGTACTATGTTTCATTCATAGATGACTTCTCAAGGAATACATGGATATATTTCTTGAGGAAGAAATTTGAAGTCTTTGACAAATTTAAAGAATTGAAGGCTCTGGTGGAAAACTAGACAGAGAAGAAGATAAAGGCTCTGAGGATAGATAATGGTGGGGAGTTCTGCAAGAAGGAATTTGAAGATTTTTGTAAGAAGTGTGGCATAGCACGACAGAAGACTACTCCATACACACCTCATCAAAATGGAGTTGCAGAAAGAATGAACAAAACACTGATGGAAAAGGCAAGAGGCATGCTCAGTGGTACCGGGTTAGGACAAGAATTCTGGGCAGAGGCAGTGGAGACTGCATGTTACTTAGTTAACAGATCACCTTCATCAGCGTTGGAGGATAAGACTCCACATGAGGTATGGACTGGTAAGAAACCATCTCTTTCACATCTAAGGGTATTTGTATGTGATGCATATGTACATGTTCCAAAGGAGAAAAGGACCAAGTTGGATAATAAATCTGAAAGGTGCATCTTTATTGGGTATAAGGATGGTTTAAAGGGTTACAAGCTTTGGAACCCAGAAACAAGGAAGGTTGTGTACAACTGAGATGTGGTGTTTAAAGAGGTGAAAGATGTTGTTACACATGAATTCCTACCAAAGGAACCTGAGAAGATAGAGTTTGAGCTAAAGGAGGATGAATCAGACTCTACAACAGAAGAAGATTCAGAAGAGGAAGAGCCACAAACCCTAGCTTTGAGAAGATCAGTTCAGGAAAGAAGGCAACCAGAAAGGTATAGTCCATCTACTTTTTGTTCAGGTTTTGCCTTAACTATAACTGATGATGATCCCAGAACTGTTAGGGAGGCAGTAGATTCAGAGGATGGAAAACTCTGGAAGGAGGCCATGGTTGATGAAATGGAATCCTTGCACAAAAATGAGGCATGGGATCTGGTGGAGTTGCCGGCTGGAAGGAAGCCCATTGGGAGCAAATGGGTGTTTAAGAAGAAGATGAATGTAGAAGGCAAGGTGGAGAAATACAAAGCTCGGTTGGTAGCGAAAGGTTATTCCCAGGTGCCGGGAATTGATTTTGGTAATATTTTTTCTCCTGTTGCCAAAGTTACTTCTATTAGATTACTTTTATCTGTTGCTGCTGCATTTGATTTTGAGATAGAACAGATGGATGTGAAGACAACATTTCCTCACGGGGATCTAGAAGAGGAGATCTACATGAAGCAACCTGAAGGCTTTATGTTGAAGGGTAAGAAAGAACTGGTATGTAGGTTGAAGAAGTCTCTGTATGGGTTAAAATAGTCACCAAGGATGTGGTATCAGAAATTTGATACCTATATACGGGGACTTGGCTTCACCAGAAGCAAGGAGGATCACTGTGTTTATTTTAAATTAATTGGTGACCGTCTTATTTATTTGGTCTTGTATGTGGATGATATGTTGTTGATTGGAAATGACAAAGAAATTATCCAAGATTTGAAGACCCAACTGTTCTCCAAATTCGACATGAAGGATCTTGGTGCTGAAAACTATATTTTAGGCATGGAAATTAAGAGAGATCAGGCAAAGAGGAAGCTCTGGTTAAACCAGAGGAAGTATGTCTATTGGTCGCTTAATTGTTTTCACAATTCAAGCTCCACATAAATTGTCAACCCGAGGAAGTATTTTTATTCCAAAGACAATCACGCACTGGATATGCTCAATTTCAAAAGAAAAAACAATGTTGTAGTAAAAAGCCACACAATTATCAATCATACAAATCTAATTATTCACACTCTGTTTAATCAAAGCTGAAGTTACTTATGTTATAGCAGAAATAATTCCTATATTGCAGTTTAGAATTCAATTAAAGGGAAATCAATCTGCAGGAAAGGAAACCAATCAACCATAACAGGAACAGGACCCTATTCCTTTAAATAGGAACTTCAACACCTGCTGCCTGACACTAATCACTCTGTAGAAAAGATAACTCAAGAGAACAGGACCCTATTCCCATGAACAGGAACCTCCAGCACCTGTCTCCTGTTTCTAGTCACACTGCAGGAAAAGAAAGGAAATCAATGGAAACAGGACCCTATTCCTTTGTACAGGAACCTTCAGCACCTGCTTCCGAGCATCAATCATACATTCAGACAATTAACAGAAATAGATCTCTTAACTTCTTAAGAATGAATGTACTAAACACATGCAGCGTTAAAGGAAACAGAATGCTCAATAAATTACAGAACTGTGTAACTAGTGTTTCAGCAAACAGAATTAAAGTAAAGCGCGAATGTCATAAAGAAATTAAACAAACTACAGGGACAGTCGGGTGAATCTTGTGAGGAAGGCGGGCCCTTTCCTTCTCACAAGATTCCCCAGGAAAGGATTAAATTGAAGCACTCAAAAGGAAATTTTATTCATCTGTCAAAAGAAATGATACATTACAAATGGAGTCTAGCTCCAGTTCTCTCAAACACAATGTTCTCCTGTAGTTTCGAGCTCTAATCCCCCTTCTAATGATGATGTCTCCTCTTTTTAAAGAGGATACATCTCTTACAATTACAGTAGAGAAAATCTACGTTTATCCCAATTCTGTTCTTCTTTCTTAAAACAGGGCTATTATGTTCTTCCATAAAAAGATATTGTTACAACAGATACAAAAAGAGTACTATCTTCAGAATAATCCGTGTAACCACGTCTTCATGTTGTTGCCATTGTTCCACAAAATTCTCTTCCAGAATCGCAAATTACGAATAGTGGCGGAATTTGCGTGTCTGCCGGCTGTTTCAGCAACGGAGTCGACTGTTTCAGCAACGGAGTCGACTGTTTCAGCAACGAAGTTTGACTGTTTCAGCAACGGAGTTTGACTGTTTCAGCAACGGCCGATTGTTCCAGCACAGCATATAACTTATCTGCGATATTTTAGACTTATGTTAGCAACAATCTACTTCGATTAATGATGAAATATAAGAGTAATATGGAATTATATGTAAACAGATTAAATATATAATAAAGAAGAGGATTTTATAAACCTTTGGATAAAGTGAATGAAAATGATGATGGAATCCTTTTCAAACATGGTTATAAGGGTAAGGTGGTCTCAAAATATATAATAAAATTGATACATAGTGAGGTCCTAACATCCCCCCAAGCTGAAAGGGTTGCATGTCCTCAGGCAACTTCTAGTCTGAGTCAGAGTCTGAGTACTGACTCTGTGCATGCAAGTTGCTCAAGCAGTAGCTAGAGAAGGTGGCTTCTGTTGGAGCTCGGAATCCTCGATTGTTCTGCAATTGCTGCCATGCTATAGCCTCATCCCTATCAGCCAATTGATAATGACACTGGTATTTTTCTGTAGGCATCCATAGAAATGGAAAATGAAAATGGTAACCAATCCAGTTTGCTCCACAATGCCGAATGCATCTGATGTAATTAGGTACCCTGGAGAGTGCAGCTTGAAGATTATCAGGGCTGAAAGGGTGATATTCTTGTATTTCCCTACATGACTGCTGCCAAAACATAGTGTTGGCATTCAATGCAGCAGCCTCCTTTACTCTGATTAGCTGTAGACACTTTAAAAGTGTTGAAACCTGCAGTTGTTGTATGTACCTGTGCATTCCTGGCTTCTGCAAGAATCGGTGATATTGTGCTACAAACATGGCAGGATTTAGAGGTTGCAGTCTAATCCAAAGGAGCCTATTCTCCTCATTATGCCTACTTGCAATAAACACAGTTTTCCAGGTGAGTTGATTGGCCAGGAATGAAACGAATGCCCTTATTTGTACATCACCTACAATTGGAGTGAGATTGAATTTTCTATTCTCAGGCATGGCCTCGTTATGGAGATAAAGTTCACACAACAAATGTTGGTCACTTTCAGGGGCCTCAGCAAAAGTCTTAACAAATTGTTCCGCAGTAAAAAATTCATGAGGTCTGCCATCCTTTATTGCCTTCAATTGAAAATAAACCAAACGTTCAGAGAGGAAGAGAGAATAATTCACAGAGGGTTTTCGGGTAGCCATCAACTTTTGCACTAATGAAAACATCAAAACCATCTTTTCCTTTGATTCCTTGACTTCCTTCTTGGAATCCCTGAGCTGTTGCAATGTCTGTTCCCAACTATCCCAGTTGGCATACATGTGATTCTGCCATGCTAACTTATGCTGCTGTAATATTTTATCTTGCTCTACAGCATATTGTTTCTTCCATTTGTTCATAAGTTCTAATTGATTCCATGGCAGGGTCTGTGTCTCGACATTAGAAGTACTGGGTTGGGGCATTGTCTGAGTGGCTGAACTGACTAACTCAGGGCTAGATATCTGTAGTTGAGGCATTGTTTGAGTGGCTGAGCTAACTAGCTCAGGACAAGATATCTGTGGTTGGGGTACTGTCTGAGTGGCTGAGCTAACTAGCACAGGGCGAGATATTTGTGGTTTAGTTTCTTTTTCCAAACTTTTTGAGAACCCTACTGGTTCTTGTGGAGCAGTAGGGCATTCTTCTTTAATTGCAGCTGATGTAGATGCCTCAGATACCTGAATTTTGACTACTTTGTACCCTTCCTGCTGGTAAATATTACCACACTCATGGCACATGTATTCTCTGCATGGATCCCTATTTTGTGCTGATGCTGTGTGTGCTAGCATGTAGAGATTCAATTCTCTATCAAAGGCTTCTCGTGCCATGATTAATTCATTCTTATAGGCTTCTAGTTCAGACTTCAAAAACTCATTTTCCTCCAATAAAGATGCCATAGTGTGTGAACCCTGTGTGCTGGTTGATTCTGCTGGGGTTTCCTGCTGATCCACAGCTGTAGCTGGTTCTTGTGGAGTAGCTACAGCTGGTTTCCCTGTATTATCATGCTTGGTGTATGATTCTTGTACCATAGTGGCTGGTTCTTGTGTTTCAGCCTCTGGGTAAGTGACTGGTTCTTGTGTGGCAGTCACTGTTTGAGCCATAAACGATGTCATGTTATCCCGGGGCACTGGTTCTTGTGTGGCAGTGCCACCGGACGAGACGGGTTGGGGAATTTGAAATGGGGGTGAGGATTGAATTTTTAACAGAATAGTGGTGGGGTCAGGGGAAATGGGAGTAACTCCTGTTTCAACAGTCATTTTCATTTTCCTTTTTGGTAGGAAAGCAGAGAAGTCACTGTCTTTCATTTTCTTTGTAGGGGAAGATTATTTTTTGGGGGAAGGGCTTTCGGAAGAAGTGAAAATTTGGAATGTGGCCCTTGTTCGTCGTTTTGAGACAGAGACTGTTGGGGTTCGTCTCTTTCTTTTATGAGTAGGTGGGGGTGTTGGAGAGTCATCGCTAGGGATAGGAATAGTGGGAAGGGGTGACTCTACTAAGTGGGACGAACTTGGGGTTGGGTCAACTGGCTCTGAGGATGGAATTACTGGGGAGTCTGGGATATCGTCCAGTTGCCCTTCATAAGGATTCTCAGGAGTTTCTTGGGAACTTCCAGCTTGTTGGGGGATTTGGGCCTGTTGGGGAATAAGGAGTGGATTATTCAGAGGGGGGTTTTGCTGAGCAAAACCCCTCTAAATTAATAATTGGCATAAACGGTGATGGGTGAGGGATAACAATGGGAATTTAGCCCGTCTGCAATAATAGGACATGTTTTTGATACAACCAAGCAGATAATAGGGAATATTAACTAATCGACCATTCCTTAAATGATTCATCAAAACGAAGTCGTGTTGGTAGACTACCTGGTAACGCCCTTCGCATTTCAAGTAATGCTTGATGAAATCTGCTACTATTGGCCATGGTCGAGGAAGTGAATGCAGACTTATTCCGTGGCCTTTAAGTTCAACTGGTTCATCTGGAAGAAGAAAATCTTGCTGTGCATTTAAAATCACTTGCTTCCTACTGAACCAGCGAGTCCCTATAACCAGCAAACCTGAAACTTGAGCTATGTCCTCCTCTGTAACTGAAATGCGGACCCCTTGAACCACTGAATAATTCCCCTGAAGATTCTGTGCGAACTCTAAAACTTGCTGCTGATCAAATTCTCCCAACCTTTCGAAGTATGTTGTCCATCCTTCTTGTTGAAAGATTTGATAGGCTTCCGGGAACAATTGAAGAAGAGTTATCGAACCAGGCTCGTGTCTGATAGCCGACCCTCCCATGGCTACTAGCTTGAGTCACATGCAGAGGCACAGAAGACAGAAACACAGGCTTTGGTCAAGCTAATTATTGCAACAGAGGATGTGGAGTCTCAATGACGGCGGAAATGGATATGAAGAATGACGGAGGATTGGGTGATGTGAAATGATTATTCAGTTTTCGAAATTCCCCCCCCCCCTACGTATGGTGCAATGATGTTTGAGCGTGTGGAGATTGCAATAATTATGAGCGAGATCCTCTCTTTAGAATATTATTTAACTGCATTACATTAAAACCACATACCTTATATTTTTACCTTTGGTTTTGAAAATTCGAAGTATAGAGTGCTTCATAATGGCTTGATATTAATGGAAGAATCTGTAGATTTCTCTGAAATGTAGAACAGGAGCATATCAGGATTTGCTCAGTACTGAATAATATTCACCAAAAGGATCTGAAGAGTAAAAGTGGAGAACTGAAAATCTTGTATAGCAGAGGAAAGAAATGATGTTTTAATGATGACAGGTTGCTGAAACTGGTGTTTCAGCAACGGAAAAATGAACGACATGTTGCTGAAACTGGTGTTTCAGCAACGGGAAAAATCAGGAAAATGGGATATAATGACTTGGGTTTAGGACAAGTGGGGGAAATATTTGATAAGGGATAATTTTAGCAGTAAGGAATGGGAAATACTAGCTGAAGGATGATATTTCAGGAATGGTAGAAGTGGGAAAAATGGAAAAAGGGAAATAATGTAGAAATGGGATGAAGGGATATTGCTAGGAAATGGGTTGAAATGAAGGGAACAAGCTTCTGTGATTGAAGCTTCAGATCTTCTTATGATGAATCTGTCCTCCTTAATAAGCTTTTCCATAATCTGCAAAATTCAATTGTAATATGCCAACCCTTTACAGGGATTATTAGTTTCTAATCTAATCTAATACTAAAAATACAGTGCAGAAAATTAAATGTTGTGAGGAGCAGAAGACTCCCCTAGAAAAATATAGTGTGTATCAGTCATGCAAGCAATCTTGAAATCCTCTTTAGAAACAGGGCGTTGGTATAAACGAAGCCTATGACCATTGACTAGTAGAGGTGTTTTAGAATCATCAATTGTTAAAAGTCTTACCGTTCCATTAGAAAAAACAACATCTACTTCATATGGTCCAAGCCAGCGTGTACGTAGCTTACCCTGAAAATTTTCAAACCGAGAGTCATACAATAAGGCCCAATTACCTTTTTAGAACTACTTGTGTTTGATAATTTTATCATGCCACTTCATTCTTTGTTGTTGAATCATGGTTGTTTGGTGAATGGCATCTAATCTCTTTTCATCCAATTCAAGAAGCTGCTGCAACCTAGCTGTCTGCACATTAGTCAAATCAAGATTAACAGCTAAAGCAGTTCTTAGAGTTTTGATTTCAAATTCCACAGGAAAAACAACATTTTTACCATAAACCAATTCATAGGGAGAAAAACCTGTAGTGTTTCTCCAGGTAGTTCTGTAAGCCCATAATGCTTCATGGAGCCTTTGAGACCAATCCTTCCGGTTGTCCTTCACTGTTTTAGTTAGAATGGCTTCTAATACTTTATTTGTGCTTTCCACCTGCCCATTGGCCTGGGGGTGGTATGGTGTAGTCATTCTATGATGAATATGATATTTATGAAGGGTAGACTTAAAACCATGAGAATTGAATGGAGGTCCTCCATCTGTAACTAGCTCTCTAGGAATTCCAAATCTAGTGAAGATTTCTTCAAATAAGAAAGCTAGGACAACCTCTTCATTGGCTCTAATAAGTGCTTTGGCCTCCACCGATTTAGTCATATAGTCTGTAGAGACTAATATATAAGTTCTTTGATTGGATGGAGGATTAATGGGTCCTATGAAATCTAAGGCCCATCTTTCAAATGGTTCAGAAACTACCTGGGGGTTTAATGGCATTTGATCTCTATGATTGCTGACTCATTCTTCAGAATTTCATTACAAGTCTCTCACAAGTTTCTTTGCATCCTTAAATAATGAGGGCCAATAGAACCTATCTGTACTCTAGGTGATGTTCTTATCATGTTAAAACGCTTCCACAAGCAGCCATCATGACAAGCCAAGATACACTTCATCTTCCCTAATGCATCTTCTACTCTCCCGATCAAGCCCGTGTAGAAAGACACCCACTTATCCTATACTCCTGCACTTCCCCTGTTGAAAAATTCTTAGTTTTCTCTCAGATACAGTGCATGGTAATTTTCCAAATACAAATAATAGCAATGGTCTATACCCATAGAGCAGAAACTGCAAACAAATACTCATCAGGAAAAGAATCATCTACTGGAATATTATTATCAGTTTTTAACCGTGAAAGGAAATCATCCACCACATTTTCTTTACCAGGCCGATCTACAATTGTGATATCAAATTCCTGCAGTAATAATAGCCATCTGGTAACTCTAGCATTTGTAACAGATTTTTTCATTAAATACTTAATAGTTGAGTGATCAGTGTGCACAAAAGTAGAATAACCAGTGATATAGTGTCGGAATTTGTTAATGGCATAGATTACTGCAAGAAACTCCTTCTCGGTAACTGTATAATTAAGCTCAGCAGGGGTCATATTCTTACTGATAAAGTAGATAGCATAAGGAAGATGATTTTCCTCTTGTCCCAAGACAACTCCAATTGCAGTGTCTGAAGCATCAGAAGATATATGAAAAGGGAGGGCCCAATCAGGTCCCCTCAAAATAGGAGCAGTAGACAACTGATGCTTGAGTTCTTCAAAGGCTTTCTGACAAGTTGAATGGAGGTCCTCCATCTGTAACTAGCTCTCTAGGAATTCCAAATCTAGTGAAGATTTATTCAAATAAGAAAGCTAGGACAGCCTCTTAATTGGCTCTAATAAGTGCTTTGGCCTCCACCCATTTAGTCATATAGTCTGTACAGACTAATATATAAGTTCTTTGATTGGATGGAGGATTAATGGGTCCTATGAAATCCAAGGCCCATCTTTCAAATGGTTCAGAAACTACCTGGGGGTTTAATGGAATTTGATCTCTATGATTGGGTTGACCCATTCTCTGGCAGCTGTCACAAGCCCTTACATATTTCTTTGCATCCTTAAATAATGAGGGCCAATAGTAACCCATCCTCAGAATTTTGTGTGTTGTTCTCTTATCAGCAAAATGCCCTCCACAAGGGCCATCATGAAAAGCTTTCAGTATGTCATACACTTCATCTTCCCTAATGCATCTTCGGATTTCCTGATCAAGCCCTGTGTAGAAAAGACACCCACTTATCCAGCTATACCTAGCACTTTGTTGAACAATTCTTCTCTTTTCTCTGTATGACAGATGTGATGGTAATTTTCCTGCAACCAAATAATTAGCAATATCTACATACTGGAGAGTGAGCAGAAACTGCAAACAAATACTCATCAAGAAAATAATCATCTACTAGAATATCATTATCAGTTTTTAACCGTGAAAGGAAATCAGCCACCACATTTTCTTTACCAGGCCGATCTACAATTGTGATATCAAATTCCTGCAGTAATAATAGCCATCTGGTAACTCTAGCATTTGTGACAGATTTTTTCATTAAATACTTAATAGCTGAGTGGTCAGTATGCACAAAAGTAGAATAACCAGTGATATAGTGTCAGAATTTATTAATGGCATAGATCACTGCAGTGTTAAGGAAACAAAATACTCAATAAACTACAGAACTGTGTAACTGGTGTCTCAGCAAACAGAATTAAAGTAAAGTGCGAATAGCATAAAGAAATTAAACAAACTACAGGGACGATTGGGTGAATCTTGTGAGGAAGGCGGGCCCTTTCCCTCTCACAAGATTCCCCAAGGAAAGAATTAAATTTGAGCGCTCAAAAGGAAATTTTATTCATCTTTCAAAAGAAATGATACATTACAAAATGGAGTCTAGCTCCAGTTCTCTCAAACAATGTTCTCCTGTAGCTTTCAAACTCGAACTCCCTTCTAATGATGATGTCTCCTCTTTTTAAAGAGGAGACATCTCTTACAATTACATGAGAGAAAATCTACGTTTATCCCGAATCTGTTCTTCTTCCTTAAAACAGGCTATTTTGTTCTTCCATAAAAATATATTGTTACAACAGATACCAAAAGAGTACTATCTTCAGAATAATCCGTGTAACCACGTCTTCATGTTGTTGCCATTGTTCCAAAAAATACTCTTCCAGAATCGCAAATTACGGATAGTGACGGAATTTGCATGTCTACTGGCTGTTTTAGCAACAGAGTCGACTGTTTCAGCAATGGAGTCGACTGTTTCAGCAACGAAGTTTGACTGTTTCAGCAACGGCCGATTGTTCCAGCACAGCATATAACTTATCTGCAATCTTTTAGACTTATGTTAGCAACAATATACTTTGATTAATGATAAAATATAAGAGTAATATGGAATTATATGTAAACAGATTAAACATATAATAAAGAAGAGGATTATATATACCTTTGGATAAAGTGAATGAAAATGATAATGGAATCCTTTTTTAAACATGGTTATAAAGGTAAGGTGGTGTCAAAATATATAGTAAAAATGATACATAGTGAGGTCCTAACAAGGAAGATCCATCAAATGTAGGCAATTAGAATCTATTGTGCCTCTTTCTTCTATTGTTTCTATAGGATCCTCTTTCTTCTTTGATTTTAAAGAATTGTTGGAGAGTTAGATTCTCCTTGAATGCTCTAGACTGTGCTTTGTACTCTTCAAGATACAAACTGAGATTCTCATGAGTCTCAAGTTCCATGCTTCTTCTTTCTTCAATGCTACACCATTCACCTTCTTCAAATAAAGTGGGCATAGTAGATCTATGAGGAGATCTATGATTCTTCAGTTTTGTATGTTGTTGATAGGAAGTGCTTGGACCTTCCTCATCAAAAATTCTTTTTGGATCCTTCCTTTGCCTTTCTCTCTTCATTTGATTGACCTCCTTGGAGAGATCTTGCAGGGATCTAAAGAGAAGAGTGTAAAAACTACAATCCTCCTTCATGATAGATCTCTTCTATTTTCTTCTTCTTTTGATGCAAAAGATGAAGTGTCCACAAGCTGAGACATAGATCATGCTCTGATACCACTATAATATCCCAAAAGGGAGAATGCAGTAATACTGAAACACAATATGAGAACTACAACAAAGTAAAAAATTAATCTAAATACACATCAGAATGCATAGAAATAGTTGATCCATTTTATTATATGGAGGTAGATAAACTAGTACAACAGTGCTCAAAATATGAGACACTCAAGCCAAAGAGATGGCCTAGAATGACCCTAAAATTATCCCACAAGAGGGACTGCATAACATTTGGACTGTTGAAAGGTAAATTGTGTTCTCTACTGCAAATGTTGGGACTGCAACTGCTAGAAATATAGAAAGTAAAATCTAGGCAGTATTGGAGCTCTCATGATGCTGAAAATTGAGATCTGGGCTCTATGATGGATACCAAAGATAACCCAGAAAGGATTTTCAAGATCTATGAATCTAAGAAAATCACCCACTTAGGGTTTCACATATATACTACTGGGTGTGAAGATATGCTGCATAATCTGATCAAAGATGGATGCAATAGGATGTACAATCATGTTTATGCAAGAAGGGTTGATCCCTTCACTAGATCCTTGGGCTAAAAGCTCAAGATCTAGCTCCTCTAATATCCTCCACTGAAAATAAATATTGGATGAACAGATTCAAAAAATTGCACTGTAAGAGAGGGAGGCTCAATAGCCTACTGCTAGATATGTCAAATTAGCTCCCGAATGATGGAAACAATATATCCAATGTGAGGAGATGTCCCCTCACAGGATTTCCAACTAAAATACTGGAAACTTCCTTCCTCCAATAGATCTACAGGACTGTACTGCGCAATCCTTGAAGGGACTTCTACTGCATGGATGTAAAACCCAATGGCCTGAATGTCGGATATAAATCTATTGCTCTTGCAAGACTGAATATGAATAAAAAACTGAAGGATGAATCCTCCACCGGTTTCCTAGCTGGAATGCTAGAAACAACCTCTTGAATATGGCACCAATGCCTAAAGAGGAACACAGCTCAATAGAAAACCTTCCCAGAGTAGGCACTCGAAGGCCCCCATGGGTAAGGGTAGGATTTTTTCTCGGAAACATCCTGTGCTAAAAATAATTGCAGACTTATCTAAATATCATAAGAGTGAATAGAAATGTCTTAAGACAAATCTAGATCTAAACATATCAAAGAATCATCCAAGTACCCAAATATACCTTCTATTGTGCCTTCACCTTCATTATATAGATTTTGAGCCTTCCATAGCCTAGGCCCATCTCATAATGTGTTGTACATGTGACATAAGTCTCCATTATTGACTGTGTTGTCTTTCCATGTCCTCCATCATGTGTACATTAAATGCACTACTTCCTCCATCATGTGTGCAATAGGTGCATCACTTCCTCCACTAACTTATCATAAGTGCTTTATGACCTTAATTTGAATGCACTATGATCTTGGTTGACCTATTCAAAGATCCTCATGATTTTACATCTAAGATCCATGATCTTATTTTATTGTTTCATCCTCTAGATCTATCTCATAAATGAGACATGATCTCCATAAAATGAGATGCTCTACTACTCCATGATTTAGATCTAAATCTAGAATATCCACATACACACATCAAAAGTGGATTTTTTTTATCTTTGAGGATTATGGGTCTGTCCACCCCTTTATTTACTTAATTAATTAAGTTTATTAAGACTCTAATATTCCAAATAAACATGTGAAATTTCTGGAATATTAAAAAATCACTAGAGGACAAGACCCTGAGGAGGCGAGACTTACATGTGTGACAAGTCTCTTTTATGAGTGAGTACTTGTTCTACATGAGGCGGGGGAGGCAAACCTTTTCCCACCGAGATAAAAAAGTACAAAGAATAATGATGCATCCAGTAAACAAGGGACTAAACTATATAATACATACTGGCATAAACATGGGCCAGAGAAAAATATGATGATGTATCCCACATACATATCATACCTGGGACAATAGCCAGGACTTATAAAATAATATATGAGTACATGAGATATAAGTACAACCAAATAGGCCCTATAAAACAGCAAAGGGCTCTGAAAATATGAATGATACATCCAAGCAAAAAGGCGTTGCAAGCGGCTAAGGCTGGAACCATCAAATCTATGGAGCTGCATCCAAGGTTGTAGTAGAGATTTCATCTGGGCATGTGGGGGGCTACCTGAAGGGCCACCCCCTAATGAGGTCTGAAAAATCTCACACACACCCAAGAATCAAGGGTATAATCCGTTGCATCAGTGAACCATCAAGTATACGGATATTGATCATGCCATAAGGAGCTAGAACTGAGAAACAATCAAGTCAAAGGTAAATAACGATTCCCTCATCCTGATTTGAGGCACCAAACAAGAGTGGAAGCTAGAACCAAGGTACACCACCCTCTAGACGTGTCTTCTAGAATGAATAAGCTGATGTCGGCAGAAGGAGTTCTTCCATAGGTGAGGAAATAAGGGATCCTCAACTAAGGCACGAGGGATAATAGTAGAGCGACTGTAGACTAACACCAGGGATGATGGTGGAATTTTGGATACTGAGTAGAAGGCTAATGAATTCCCTTGTTAGAGCATAAAGGGTATGGATGACCTTGCAGCTACTGACTCGACACCGGAGGGGATAGGGGACAGTATGACTAAAGGCAAAAATGTGTGACACGAGAGAGGATCAAAGCAATTAAGGATGGAGGACATTGGTGGGATGAACAGGGACTCGGGATAGACTCCATGGATGCGATGATGACTCAACTCGGATGCTCTAAACATGGGTGACTCGATGATGATGCCACACAGAACAGGCCTAGTGGGGACCATAAAAACATGAGTACAAGATGGTTACTCATGAAAAAAATTGACATGAGTATGGAAAAGTATGAAGGAAAATTGGTGCCCCAAGTACAACTGTTGCAAGTGAATAAAATCGATTTTGACGAGTGGTGAAGTGACCCTTCTTTGAAAAAATGTGTCCGGGTGAACTATCAAATCACAAAAAATAAAAGGATACCCATTTGAGAGCTTGGTGAGAGCTTTCCAACAGTGTTGACGGTTTGTAAAACCGAGCTACGTTTTGTTGCAGCTGGTGAAAGAAAAATATGGGGTGTTTCTTTTAATAAGGCATTTTCCCTCCAATTTGATTCATTTTCAAGTGTAGTTGTTGTGAATGTAGAGAGGAGAAAAGGCCCTAAATCTTGCAGTGATCGTAGTGAACAAACCAACTGTTGGAAATGAGATCTGTTAGTTGCAGGTAATAGGCCTAACCCTACTCTTTCAATTCAATGGATTAAAAGTTCATTTTAGGCATTGAGAGGTTAGGAACAAACCCCTGCTCTCATTCATAGTCAGGTCACACTTTTTGGGGCATTATCTGCGACTTGGGTAGCAAGTTTTGGGCAGAAAACTGTGGCCTATCCTAGGAATGGCCTCAACAGTGTGACCTGACAGAGAGAGGGATTTTTAGTGATTTTTTTGGCTGAGAGCTGGGATTTTATGGTTATGATGCAGTCTTTCCTTTTTGTACACTAACAAACATGATGGTTTTGTGCAAATATGGCAGAGTTGAGGATCAACTAGAGAGAGAGATACCTGGACACATTGCAGTCTGAGATCTGAGAGGATCATGGTGTCAGTGCTGCATTGGCAAGGTTTGGGGTCCTGAAGTTTGTGGAGAACCCTTTTATGAGAGCAGGAGAGCCGTTTTTGGCCTGGATTGTCATCTATTGGGATCTAGATCATGAGATATTTATAGTGCAGGGCACCGGATTGAGCTGACTATCCAGGATATATATTTCCTGACTAGTCTCCAGCCACTTGGGATGGTGGGAAACACACAGCAAGTGTTACCGTGAGGGCAGAACATTATGGAGTTTGTAGAGCACCACTGTCGACCGGGTCTCCATGTGAAAGGGACATGGATACCAATTGGAGATCTAGAGAGACTAGAGACTCATGTTGTGGCCACAGCGGTGCTGCATATCTTGGGAAACCAGGCGCTCCACCACATCACTAGGGGTCATATGATGCTTTTTGAGAGTGTGTTGAGTGCGAACTACTATGGGTGGGCCCAAATGATGTTTTTATCATTTAAACTACGGTTGTCGCTATGTAAGCAGTATGTGAACCATGATTTTTCATATGGCACAGTGCTTTGCTCACTCTTCTTTGAGAATATCCTGACACTTCAGCTTCGCATACATATCGAGGATGGGGGCCTGCGAGAGCTCAAGATGCACTGCTAGGGGTGGCTACTATGTAGAGGGGGAAGTGGGGCCATCAAACGAGTGTTCCAACTCGATTTTTTCACTCATTGGGATCAGATGCCATTGTACATAGACTACTAGCCCTATAGTGGGATGAGTTATCATGGGGACCCGGACTTTCCACTACTGCCAGGTCAAACATGGGGGCCCAATGGTAAGTGACAAGTTTCTTATCTTTTATGTCCATTTTAAAGTTTCAGAATATTGTATATGGTATTGATTCATTCTCTTTTGGTATGCAGATACAGCACCGGTGAAACCGTTCGGGTATATGGGGCGGCCTACAATATTAGGAGTTGCAACATGCAGTGGGTCAAGGGGCCCACAAAGTGACGATGCAGTTGCCCTTATGGAGGACATCTAGCGAAAACTATTTTTGACACATTTATTTATGAAAATAAAGGAAAATAGGAGAAAAAGAAGCTAAAATGTCATAGGTTTCACGTGAGGAGGAAAATGAAGAAAAATAATGGAAAATGAAGAAAATAGATTCCTCATTGATAAAAAGGCTTCTTGGGATTAGTTGGTACCTTTTGTCAGTTTAGTTTTCGAGTTCTCTCATTATTCTCTCTTTGTCTCACACTCTTGGATACTTAGAGTTTTCTTGGAGCAATTCAGCATTGTGCCAAGGAAGAGGAAACAAGAAAAAGAAGGACAAGAAAGGAATGGAAAGTAAGGATCAAGTAAGGAAAAGAAGGATCCAATAGCTCTAAGAGGAATACTTGCAGGTAACATATCACATGTGTGATTTCCTATATATTTTGGACATTAATGCCTTATGCATGTTGGTATATGGTTATTTTATTGTTGATGGCATATTTTTTTCGGGTTATGACAATGGTTTTTATCCTTTCCTTGTTTTTTTCTGGATTCCATGGTATGTTGGAATTTTGATCTCGGTTTTGAACTTGGGAATTTCTGGATGGATTTGAAATCCAAGGTGGAGGTGGTCTCAAGGTTCATTCCCAAAGGCATAGGAATCCCTTGATCGATTTTCGTGGGATACATGGTAAAGACTGAGGGAGGTGTCTCAATTTAGGGCCTAATGATCCAGGATTGGATTGCGGTAAAGCATAAGAGATAGGGAGACAGAAAATTCCTCAAGGATAGTGATGGATGTTGGATGGAATTTCCAAGTTCTGCTCGGTTTTGTGATCAGAGCACCGGTTTGGTGTGATCACAGTATGGTGAGGGTGGAGCTGGTTTAACCTTTGTATTCCCTTAGTTGTGTTTTGTATGATTTTATCCATGAGACCCCACATTCATGCTTGGAATATGGCATGGGGGTGAATGGCTGAAGAGAGATTTGGCTCGACCATGTCTATGGTCGGGTGGAACGTGGTAGTCTCGAAATTGGTAGGTATTTACCTATGTTTAATGGAAGCAAAGTTCTCTTTTTATTGTAATTATTATTATGTGGATTTAATGGTTGTATTCTCACTGTTATTTTCATGGTTTTATGTTAGTTATAATAATTTTTAAATGACTAGTTCATGGTTGTGGCCATTTTGTATATTTACTTGTAATTGTTAAAATAATGGATGCAAGA
The DNA here is from genome assembly GCA_034641835.2 of Pinus albicaulis. Classification (NCBI taxonomy): domain Eukaryota; kingdom Viridiplantae; phylum Streptophyta; class Pinopsida; order Pinales; family Pinaceae; genus Pinus; species Pinus albicaulis. The sequence goes on from JAXQQM020085739.1 coordinate 19,070, forward strand.
CCTAATTGATGTCATCTCTGGTTAAGGAAGAGGGAGGTGGTCCTTCTGGTAAGGTCATAAAATTTTTCAATTATTTATGCTTTGTCTTGTATCCTAGACCTGTAGCTTACATCCATGCCAAGTGTTTGACAGAATATCAATCCTAGCTGGGGATGGTCCTGGAATCAGTTTTCATTTTATTAATGTTTTCATTATATGTTTAATCATTCCTTAAATCTACAAGAAGTTATGGGAATTTTATGGGATTTTGGGCTTTGAAAGTGTTTTAAATCTCACAGATGTAGGAACAGTTCTGGGTAATTTAGTCCCTGGACGTAGGCATGCAAACTTATACATGTGTCCAAAGCCTCCCAAACACACACATGTAGACCTGTGCATGCGTCTAGGGGGTTTTTTCCTTGAAATATCAATGGGACCCAGGGGCAGGTTAAGTGGCTGACTGAGATAGCCTCTAGGGTCTTGTAGAAGGTGGTATATGTTTTTTTTATAGTTTCTCTTCGATTTCACTTCCTTAAAGTCACCAAGGAGGTTGATGTCATCTTATATCAATATTCCCACAGAGGTTTTGATGTCATCTTATATATAATGTTTTTTTTAAATGTCATCTTATAGATAATGTTTTTTTAAACATTTTTAGGTGGTAGGCATTTTTTTTATTTTTATGAGTTTGGGTGGGAAAACATTGTTCACCTCACCCAATCATAAAGCTTTCCTATGGCCTTTCTAATCAATTATATATTGACATGTGCACCAATTATATATTGACATATATACACAATATTCGTATTGACCGTCAGTGATTTTTTGCTTTTGGTTTGACCGACCTGTCACTGTTATCCCTACTTCATTCTTCTTCTTTTTTGTGAATTTGGTAGGTCCTTACTATTTTCTATTCTTTCTTTTTTTGTGAATTTGGTAGGTCCTTACTATTTTCTATTATCACAAAAATAAAATTGCATCATATACAAAGTTAGTGGCCTCAACTTGCCTGTAGGAAAACAGGTTTGTTGGCCACCTTAACACATTGAAAGCCATCCAAAATTGAAATTGTTTCCTTCTCCTACTTGCCGCAATGGCCAGATTACTATTTAAAGCATTAACTAAATGAAAATTAAAAGCATAAACACTATCCTCAAAAATCATTAAACATAGGCTGGGTTACTACCCATCTGAAGAGTCTATCAGTGCAGGATCCTTAGCAGTGGAACCAGGCATGTCCACTTGCTGCATCTGTTGAATTTGCTTCTCAATTCGGTCTATTTGAGATGTCATTTGGTATTGTGAAGCCTTAATTTGCTAAATTTGAATGTTAATATCTTGAAAAACTGACTGTGTTTCATTCCCTTTCCCTGGATGAAGACTTTGCATTGCTTTAACCAAGACACATTTTATAATCCAATACATATGAACAGTTTGATTAAACAGAGAGAGACGCCCTCTTGTATTTCCTAGATCAGTAATTAAATCTATTATTTCCCCCTCTGCCTCATTATCCTCCTCATTGTTGTGACTTTCTTTTTCCCATCCGTGGATTCTATTCTTGATTTGGGGAGGGTTCCCAAGAAATATGCCTGCGAGATATTTTGTAATGTCTCTTGCTTAGTCTTCCTGCCTCTTTTACTAGTCTCAGTCTTGGGTTTGGCCATCTTCTCCTTTCCTTTATCCTGAATACTTCCCCTAGTCTTCTTCTGTTGCCTCATCACCATTGTTTTTTTCTTACTTTTCTTCTTAAAATCTGTGAATTCTATCTGAGTGTTTGTATGACGGAAGCATAGAGATATTACAGTTAAGCTTTGCATTTGTAGGGATAAATCTTCCTCTGGCACATAATTCGCAGAATTATTATTGTAATTGCGAAGACAGAGGGAATAGTAATTTTCAAATAGATTTGGACAGCTAAGTTGTTAGGTATAAAGACTTTGACAAAAGATATAGGAAAAATTCCAAATATGAAAATGATCTTTTATTCCTTCTAAACAGGGTTCATAAACATTTCCTTCCCTGCCACTACCACTAGTATTCAAGACATGCTCAGGTGACCGAATCAGATATAAAATATATTCATAGAAAATATTATGAATTTCCCCTATGGTTTTATCAATTTACAAACACATAATTTTAAGATATTTCCTTGCCTAAACGAACAAGGCTTTCACCAAGCAACGAGACCCCAATTTTTCCTTGCTAAAGTACAGAACTAAACACACAACATAGACCCCAATTTTTTCCTAGGTCATTTAGATTTTTCAAACACAGGAGGAAACATGAGTGAATAAACTTGCCATAATCCTCAATCGAGGTCATTTGCCCAATAAACCTAGATTCAACTCCATGCATCCAGAAATTGAAATAATTTAACACCAATTTCAATTGTCCCTCAAAAGTGAACTTGCATGCATGCATGAAATACATGAAGGTTATGAAATGGAGCTCCTTGACGTTACAGGGATCACGAAAACAAGGTTGAATGGTTTCTTGGAGTACTAATAAATATGAATCCCTGACCTTTCGACTATTGATATCCAAATGCATTCCCCACATTTCGATTCCTTCTCTATCCTGGCTCATCTGAAAATTAATAACTAGAAACGTAAGTTTGGAATAGAGAGTTACATACCCCTGAACCCACAGTAGAAACCTCTGAATAATGTCTGCACTGGTACCTGGTCTGAAATAGCCACGCCTCCTACTTTGAAATGGTTCCTTCCTATTCCCATGTCTCCCCCTTAATCTTTCCTAATCTTGCATATTTCGATGCTCGCCTGAAAAGCCAACCTGACTTACTAAATGCACCATCATTTCAATGACTGTCGTGTACCTAGTGATGTGCATGCTGGGTGGGTTCTCACGCATGAACCGTTGTTTGGTCAGTGAGACCACCTACCACCTGCCTTGCGGCACTTAACAGCAAGCACCCCGATCGAGGGTCTCTATCTAGATCGTGATCTACAATAATCTGGAGAGGATGTAATTCAACATTCCAAATCCTGGCACTTGGAGTCACGTCCAACTGTCTTCCAACATTGCGACATCCCCAATTCGATAAATAATTTGCTGCTTCATTACCTATTCTACGCACATGTGAAGGAATGAGATACTGAATTTGTTGTAAAAGAGATCCTATTTGTTGAATAAGAGTAGTTGTCCTCTAGCTCTTACTTATATTTTCCATGGCATCCTTGTTGCAATTTCCTTAACACACTTTGACCATTGCAAAATCACCTTCTATTATATTTAGGCAATAATTTTCTCTTATTGCTGTGTGTAGTCCTTGTTTTTATTGCTTCATTATTTATTGCATATCAATATTCGTCTTTCATCCCTACCAGTTTCCTTCCCTCCGACCCCTGCTAACACAGGTTTCTTTGATACTTATCCATAGTTTAATTTTATGAAACCATTGTGTTTTCCATTTATCATTGATATTTTCTGCAGGAGTCTTAAATTTCGAGAGAGTTCTTTAATAGCATTTGAGGTGTCAAGTTTAATCTCTTGAGGATATTAGATTCAATTTACTTTCGAGTTTTCCACTCCTCATCTGTCCATTTCTCGAAATAGGTATGGTTTTTCGAATATTCTCTATGATCTATGCCATATTTGAGTATTGTCACAGTTTCTCCTCTGAAAATATGATGGTTCCTTTCTTTCCAAATACCCCATAGTATAAATCCTAGGGACAAACGTCATGTTCTATTCAAGACTTCACTTTGAAAACCCTCTTTTCTCCATTTAATAATCGTTTCATTTATGCTTGCATTATCTCTATCTATTTGCATAAATAGTCTTGCATTACTACTCCATATAATTTCCGCTATTTCACATGTGTTTAGAAAATTTTCTATTGATTCCTCTATTTTCCTACACATATAACAAAGAGAAGGCCCATGCATACCTTTCTTTTGTAACTGATCCCAAGTCAGAATTTTTCTATGACTGAGAAACCAGAAAAAATATTCCACTTTTGGCCAATGATTGATTAATCATAGTAAAGTAAAACACTTTTAATCTAGTAAATGTTAAAATTTCATTTCATTTCATAGGTTAAAAAAAATACATTTCATTTCATTTATAAATTAAAAAAACATCATTACAAGAATAAGACAGTAAATTCGGTGTAAATATCAACTCTCGAAGGAAAAAACAGCGTGAATTTAAAGAACTCCAATATAAATGTAAAGAGAACAAGTACATAAAAAATAAAAAGACCCCATATGAATGGACACCGAGTACATTCATAATTTTTGAATCAACATTGCATTTGATAGCATATTTTGTTATAAAAGCTTTACATCCACTCAAAATAAATATATTTTAAATGAATTAAATTTATATGTTTTTAAATATATATATATAATTAAGAAAAATAGAAATATTTAATAAATAAATATTTTTTTAAATAAAAAATAAATAAATTATTTAATTTAAATTTGATTGTGTGAAAAGTAGTTGTTTTGTTTTTATGGATGTTATTTTAACCATACAAATAAAAATAAAATGTTATAAGATTTAACTCTAAGTTAATATTAGTTAAAATGAAAAGGCATCAATTTTCTCTAGTCTCTCTAATTTCCAATTTTTTTTATTACTTCTAACGAGAGATAATATTGTCATTTACTTTCTTATTCTCAAATTGCCTATTCATATTAAAAAAGCCATTGTTCAGGTTAAGGTCTCATTCATTGTCAGAATTGTAATGTCATTGTTGTTGTATTCTTTTCTAAGAAGATAAACACAAATTTCCACAGCAATCCGGCTTCACTTAGGTTAACTTTGTTGTTTTGTGTTTGCTTCACTAGCTAATAATTAAAAACATTAAGTATAATAGAGAAATTAAACAAGATACAATTTTATAAATCATAACTAAAAACTAAATTTAGGGAAACATTTTCAAACAAAGTTGATTTAATATTAATGCTTTTCTTTAAAGTTATGATGAAAAAATGGTTTTAAAATAAAATGAAAATTAACTTTCACTCTGCTCATCAACATTATTATGAATAGGATAATTTTGTTAAGGTTTTTTTTTAAAATGAAAGTAAATTTTACAACTGAATTGTTCTAATAATAAGCATATTATAACAACTATAAAATAATGTGGTCAACATTATTAGTTGTTTTTATGTTGAGTGTTTGTTATAGTAATTGTTATAGGTGGACTAATAATAATTATGAGTTGCAATCATACTTATATAACTTAATACAAATTTGAGGGGGTTTAGATCTCTCAAATTCTCACCTAGTCTTAAGGAAAAATTCGGTGCTAAATTAGTATTACTTTTATGAGCTTCTTATTTTGTTTTAACTTATGAAATGACTTGAGCATTGCTTGATAAATTGTCTTTAAACAATGAAAAAATATACCTTAATTTCAATGGAATTTCACATAGAGTAGCCAAATTTTGCAAGAGATGCTTGGGAGCCTAGTGTTATATTCAAATGAGCATCTCTTTCTCAAGTTTTTTCCTTTTTCCCAAATTTATTTTCTTTCTCATTATTGGAAAGGAGCTCCATGATTTGTTTTTTTAATCCAAGGTATGAGGGAGTTCATGAATACATTTTTTATGCTTCTTGACTGCAAATGGTTTCCTTTCCTTCATTTTCTCTCTTCATATTTGTTATTTGTTGATTCTTATCCCACCTTGGTGTTTTCTCCACTTCTCAAATGTCATATAGTAAAGCATAGGATGAGAAGGGAACACAAAGAGGAAAGATATCAACATTACTATGCCATTATTCTCAGACAATTATGTTAGTGTCACTTTATGTTAGTGTAACTTTCTTTTTAAATTTAATCTCCTATTACATTCTTTAAAAGATATATAGAAACTAAAATTTCCATATACTTCACTTTATTATTGTTTTCCACATTCCCCATTTTCCGACGTTACTTTTCACTTCTCAGTACAAATGCTAGTTATATATTTTATTAAGAGAATATACATGGTTATGTTCATTGGCGAGGAGATTTGAAAATTGATCAGAACATAGAAAAAATGAAATCCCACTCCAAGAATTGGCTAAAGTAGAGCGAAATTGAAAGCCCTGTGTATTACACTTTCTTAATAAAAGCCTGTTGTATTACACTTTCTTAATATGATTACATGTTTCAAATTTGATATCAAATTTTTAAACTTCAAAAGTATGATTTTTTAACAATTCAAAATGCAAAATTAGAATTTGGAACATATTGGATATTTACATGAATGTGTACATTCAAGAATAATTTACTTTTAACTAAAAGCGAAAGAGTGACTAAAAGAGTGACTATGAAATTCAAGTGTGATTATTTCATGTTGTAGGACTCGTATTCATCAAATAATTTGAATAAATTGAAGATTTCTCAAGAAGAATCAAGTTTTATTCAGAAATTTGGTAAGATTTTTGGTTTAATTTTTTTAAAATGTGACAGAATGCATTCACTCAAAGTCTTCAATAGTCACTATTCTAGTTCAACATGGAGTGAAGATGCAATATTAGAAAAGTATCTTTAATAATCACTAATATAGTTCAACATGGAGTGAAAATGCAATATCTACATCTTATTTTTCTAGTTGGCGAGATACTTATTATCGTTACTTTTCTAGTTGGCTAGATACTTATTATTGTTTAGACTCCCACAACCTATGTTTTTGTCACCTTTTGAAATAAAAGGTACAACACCATATATATATATATATATATATATATATATAATTTCAAGTATTAACATGGAGTGTAAAATATACTAGCACAACCATACTCTACCTGCCTCTAAATTTGAACTTATGATCTCTTGGGAGAAAACACATGCTCTTAACCACTAGGCCCACACAAGTTTTAATTAATGATAAAATATATTAGTATATACTTAAATATAAGAGGTGAAATGGTTAAGAGCATGTATTTCCTTGTAATAAATTACAAGTTCAAAACCAAAGGGGGGGTAGAGTATGTATGCCTTCAGTGTGCAGACGTGGGACTCTTTCCCCATAAACGAGAAGTTATCATACACCAATTTGGTGTCTAGCTTGGTTGTGACCTTAAAATTAAATTGTAACACACCCCTAACTATCCCTAGCCCGTACTAAGGGTATAAGAAAGAGGCAGTTACTCTAATGACCCAACCTCCAAAGTCTAGTTATGGAAACGGGGTCTAAACTTTTCGATCATTTTCAAATTCCTCAAAAATTAAAGTAGATGAAATCGTTACATTGGTCTCATTAAGACCTTTCCAACAATATAAAATTATCCTTAAATCGACTCCCGAATCAAAATATATGACCGTTTAAAAACTAGCATGTTAGATAGTACCTTGTCACTCTAGCATGCCATGTGCCACTTACGTGGTGTCCACATGGGCATCCATGTCATAATCCACCCAATAGCTACCAACCTATTCATTCTTGGTTCCATGGCTCTCTCTCTCTCTTTCTCTCTCTCTAGATATATATATATATATATATATATATATATATATATATATATACACCTTTAAAATACGTGATGTTCACCCTCTACAACACCATCACCTGAATAAAATGTAACAATTTCACCTTTGATATAAAACACTAGGGTATACGCGTCGATATTATGTGGCTTATCGTAGATCCCTCTTCCATGTGTCATCTCATTTCTGCCTTCCATTATGTGCTCAAACTCCACCTACCACATTGTCCTGCCTTTCCCTTTAGATGCATGGAAACCATCAGAGGGACCTCACCTTTACTCACAACATAAATGTTAACCCACCATGCCACGTGCTCCCGAGAATTTAATCTTAGGAATTTTATACTCAGCACCATATGATACCACCAGAGAACAAACACTAGGGTAACATCACCCAAATTTATCGTCACGCGATGTGTCCTTTCCTTGGTCACAACATCATGCTAATATCAGCCTTCACCCATCTTATGAAGTGTTTCCATATTTCTCCTACCCGTGATGCCTATAAGGATGACCATGGGTCCCGCTAGACCCTTTTTCCTTAGTTAAACACATATATTATGTTATAAAATATTTAAGGGGGTTCTCTACCCAGTTATGTTGAATGCCAGGAAAACATTCCCACTACACGAAATCATCTCGGAAAAAAAATACTGGTAGGATTTTCCAACTCTCCATGTTGAACTTTGCAACAAGAAACAGTGAAATTGGCATCCAAAAAGAACAAATGACCCACTACCATGGCAGGAGTTCAGTCACATGATAAGAAAATCAGTCTACACTAAGCAAGCCTTGGGCTCCCAGGCCATTATTAATTAAAGCCAGTGAGAAAGTAAAGCCTAAATTTCATCTCCATAATAACTTGCTGCTCAGTTAGCTAAGTGAAGGGCTACATTTAGCCTGGAAATTCGTTGAAGAGGCCAAAAGATGAGGCAGAGGTAGTTATATTATTTTCAGGGTCTAGTTGCAGTTAATGCACTAGTGTAGTGTGATTTTAATCAATTAACTCAAATTAATTGAGTTAAAATCAGTGTAACTAGTTCTAACTGAGTGATAAGCTAGTGAGAGGTTAAGTGAATTAAATTAGATTTAATTCACAAGTAGTCATCTATCAGATAACTGATGATTCGCTATTATTGGCTGCATGCATGTCAATTTTGATGACAACCCAGTTGAGACAGAGGTTAAAGGGAAGTTAAATATCAGTTGTATTATTAGTGAATTACTCGGGCCCAACTATAAAGTCAGAGGAAGGCTCATGAAGTATTGCACAATTAAGGAAGGTTGATTATCCTTTTTAATAGGGATTAATTTCCTAGGGATTGCGTGAGAAAGGCTGGGCTAAGCAAGGGCTGAGAATTGGCTAAGTGTTGGTCAATTTTGCCTGAGAATTCCTAGTCAGTTTTGAGCAGGATCATGGTGAAATGATCGGTAGAGTGCAGTATTTTCTCAGTGTGAGAAAGCATTGTATTGTTTCATGATTCTTTGACTATGTAAAATATATGATAGACGGGTTTTGAGCAGGTGCTTTCCCTGGATACATATTGTGTTGTGTGATTGATAATTTCCTTTCTCTTACTTGCATGTGATTGTGCGATCGTGTTTTATATTTCACAAAAATTGTAGAAGGATTCAGTCTCTTGTTTTAGTACATTACATGATCGGATTGAATCCATTGGTATAGATTTTCTATATAATTTCTACATAGTATCGGATTTGTCTTAGAGATTTTCTACATGGTATCAGAGGGCCAAGAATCACAATAGTGGAGAATAAATTGAGTTTGTCTTGAGCAGTATTCAAATTTGCAGATACTTTCTTTCGAGCTAGAAGTGGATCAAGATGTCTTTCAATGGATTGAGACTCAAATATGCACTCAAGGGAAGTTCGAATTATATTGCATAGAAGGAAAATATGGAGGAAATTTTGGAGGACAACGAGTTGAAGAAATTCATAGATTTTGATATTCCCAATCCCGCAGCAGCAGATGCCCAAATTCTTGATGCATGGCATAAGAAGGTAGCAAAGGTGAGAAGGATCTTGTTAGAGGGAGTTCAATATCATATTTTCTCAAGTATCCATGGGAAGGCAACTCCATATGCTATGTGGAAGTTCTTGAAATATCTGTTTCAGAATAGCAAGGACCAAAGGAAGTTGGCGTTGAAGGAAAATCTTAGAAAGATCAAGAAGAAGGAGGGTGAGACGATAACAACATACTTGTTGAAGTTCACTCAATGTTGAGATGAGCTTGGAAGTGTTGGTGTGACCGTAGTCGATGATGACTTGGTGAGCCTAGCACTTCTATGCCTTCCCAAGAGCTCGCATAGTTACCAGGACTCTGTGAATGGGAGGGAGAAGTTACCAAGTTGGGAGTTTTTTTTATCCTACTTGGTAATAGAAGAGATAAGGAAGAGCACCAGAGACGGGTCCTCCAGCACAAAAAAAGAAGAATATTGTGCATTAGTGGGAAAAGGAAAGAAGGCCAAGGGAAGTAAATCCCAAGGCAAAGAGGGAAAGAGAGAATTTCTCAAGATCAGATGTTTTCACTGTCACAAGCATGGGCACTATGCTTCGAATTTTCCACAGAAGAAAGCTAGCAAGAAGGATCTTGCAGTTGCAGCGGGTGAAGCATTGGCTTCACAGTTTGAGCTTGATTTTCTCTGATTGCATGCATGGCCAGCACTATAATGGGATACATGTGGTATCTAGACAGAAGTGCCTTGTTCCATATGACAGGGAATAGAGATCTCTTCAGTGACTTGGAGGAGAAGGACCTCCAACAGAACATAGAGTTTGGAGATGACAGGAGTTATAGCATGACCGACATTGGTACAGTTACCTTTCAGAGGGAATTTGGCTCCCCTCTCAGACTAGCAGATGTTTTGTATGTTCTAGTCCTAAGGAAGAATCTTGTCTCCATAGCGGTATTAGAATACCATGGTTATGGGGTGATGTTTATAAAAGGAAATTTTTTCCTTGAACACATAGCCACGGGACAGGTGAA